>JAAALK010000288.1:2133421-2368462 GCA_019279435.1 Zizania palustris | reverse complement strand
ACCTCTCAAGGTCCCTGAATGGAAGTGGGAAGAGATAGGAATGGACTTCATCACGGGACTGCCCAGGACCCAAGCTGGTCACGATTCTATCTGGGTGATCGTCGACCGACTCACCAAGGTAGCTCACTTCGTCCCGGTCAAGACAAATCCTCCGTCGACAAGGAGAAGTGGCATATCAACTTGAGCTGCCTCCATCCTTGGCAGGAGTTCACGATGTGTTCCATGTCTCGCAGCTGAAGAAGTGCCTCCGTGTACCCACCGAGCAAGCCGACCTTCAGCAGCTCAATGTCCAAGAAGACTTGACCTACATAGAAAGACCCATCAAGATCTTGGAAACCAAGGAGAGAGTAACCAGAAGTCGCGTTGTTCGCTTCTGCAAAGTCCAATGGAACAACCATCCCGCCGAAGAAGCCACTTGGGAAAAGGAAGACGAACTAAAAGCCCAATACCCCGAGTTATTCGAGTAGCGTTCCAATCTCGAGGACGAGATTCTTGTAAGGGGGATAGGTTTGTAACACCCCAAATTTTCAAAACAATAAAAATATTATTAAATTCAATTTCTTGGAATTATTATTTCAGAAAATACTTTTAATACTCCTTTATACCCTTTTGAACTACAACATATAGTAGATGGACAAATTAAGAGGTGAAACTTTTTGTATATGCTCCTAAGACCAAAATATAATTTTGGGAATTTTTATAAATTTTCATCAACCTTGGAAGTAGCCCTAATATTTTAATCTAATTCCTGGAATTATTTTTATTCAGAAATGTATTAAAACAGTAATGGGCTCCCCTTTCCCCCTTCCCTCTCTCCCGGCCGGCCCAGCCCACTCCCCCTCGCGCGCGCCACCTGACAACTGGGTCCCACCCGTCAGTGACCTTCTCTCCGCACCATCGCCCGGCCCCACCTGTCGGCACCCGCTGTTCCCCCTCGCGCCCGAGCCCGGCCCCACCCGTCAGTCGCCGTTCGCTCACCCGCGCTCACTGGCTTGTGGCCCCCGCTCGTCAGAACCGTCTTCAACCCCGCGCCAGCCCCCCCCTAATCCCGCCGGCGAGAACTTCGCCTCGGATCCCCTCGCCGGCTCCCCCTCCCGTTAAACCAACGCCGGCCATTAACTCCCCGAGGCCCACCGCCCATTTAAACCCATAAAGGCACACGTTTAAGCCCCCGGGAACGCAGCGCCGTGCATGGCCGCGCCCTCGCCGGCGACTTCAACCCCCCCCCCCCGGCTTTCCTTGCATGTGAGCCCCCTCCGACGTCCTATTTAACCCCCCGACCTCCGCCGCGTCCGACCCCCACGCCCACTCGCCTCGAGCACGATCAGAACGCACTCCACCCGGTTTTTAGCGCAACACCGCCGCCTGTTCTCCAGCCGTCGATCGCCGTCGCCGGGGTACCCCTCCGTCCTCGTCGACCGCACCTCCGTGACCGCAAAGACCACCCCTAGCTCGGCCACACCTTCGCTGGCCAAGGAGATCGCCGGAACCCCATCGCCGACGAGGAGCCCGAAGTGCTTCGTCGTCTACCCTCGCCGCCGACCACTTCCCGTCGACCCCTCGCCTCGCCTAAGGTACCATCGTGATCGCCGTAGTGCCCTCTTTCCGTTCTAGGCTTAGATAGGACCCTAGTCGCTCGCCGTGGCCGCTGGCCCGTTCGCCGTCGCCTGAGAAGACGACCGGCACGGGTCGAGTACCCGTGCCGTGTCGGATCTGATCCCGACCGTGCGATCGCGATCGGACGACGCACGTGAGCCCACGTACGCGATCTAATCCGCGCCGTCGGATCTAGTCAAACCGTTACGTTTTAATCTCACGTGTTGATTTTCATTTAAACCGGCGTGCGATCTCGTGCGTCCACGTGGTACCCCTTCGCACGTTTTAATCCTGACCATCCATCGTGACTTACGCGTCCCGCCTCGCCCTCGCGCGTCGGATCTAGATCCGACGGTCCAGATCGACCCGGCGCACGCGCACAGTGCGCGGGTTCACCGTGAGCCTGGCTCACCGTGGACCCGAGGGATTTAAAATTTGAAAATAAATTCCAGAAAAGGTTTAAAACTTGTAAAATCCATATCTAATGCATTTGAACTCTAAAAATTACCATTCCAATTTCAGAAAATTCATAAAATTATTCTCTACATGTTTATGCAATAAAAACAGTAGGTTTACTTTGACATTTTCATGTTTATTCAAATAAATATTTAAATGCCTTTAGGATTAAAATATGAATTCAAATGTTTGAACTTCAGAAAAATTCATATTTATTCCTTTCTATTCATATACTGCAAAACACTAAATTACCATGAACTTTTCATTTCAAAACTTATTAGGGAACTTAATATGGGACTATTCACATTTTAAACATTTGTTTTCTAAAAAGGACAACCCTTCATTTTAATCCCTTTAAAATTATTTATGAAATAAATTTCAGAACCTTAACAATGGAAATTATTTTACTTTTAATCAAAGCAACAGTGACTTATGTGCTATTAATGTAATGTTATATTGTTTGATTGAATGTGCTCTTTTTATTTTGCTTCATTATATTAAAAAGACTACGACGTCGCCGAGGAGCCGGAATACTTCCCGGAAGTTCCTCCCTCCCCATTCGCTGAACAAGGCAAGTCACCAAACAATTCTTTTGAACATATTGAACCCATGTTTGAATTGACTATCGCTAAAACACATAGGTTATATATGCATTAGTCAGATGAACCCTTACATTATATTTATTTAGGATCCCCCGACCTTGATTTGCAACCCAAGCCATGCTATCTCGCCTAACCTCCTTGTCACCATATGATCAATGATATTAGCTAGTGTCCAATGTATTGACACGGCCGCTATAGGATAAAAATGAGTCGTAGCAAAATGGTTCTATTATATGATCCCCGTCATTTCTTATCCTTGGAAATTCTGTTGGTGATGAGTCATGGTTGTGAGTGTATGCATGGTGGGTTCCGGGTGCAAGCTAGGGCATTGGTTAGTAGCACCCGGGGCACTATAAGGACCGGTCTGAGGGATCCGTTGCAATACACTTACGTACTAACCACAAGTCTAGTGGGTAAGTCCTAACTAAGGTATGGGTTGTTCCAAACCGAGGCCACCATTTGGAGATAGGTCAAGTTGCACCTGCGGGTGACTTGTACCAATGTGGCGCAAAAGGGGGTGCGACGTTAGCCGGGATGCGGCCCGGCGCGCCGGCGAAACCTAGAGCGGGTGGTTATCGCTTGGAACATCTCATATTGAGGTTTTGGCACGAGTTCCCGTGAAATGGGTCATCTCGTTTGGGATGAGTGTGTGCCTTGTGGGTACAGTAGTACATCTCTGATCAGAGTCTTAAATCTTTTCGAAAAGCCGAGCCCACGGTCAAGGGCGGGTTGCGTGACATCCCCCAGTTAGTTTATTTTGAATATGTTTGTGCATGATGGATTGACATGTAAGGACTGTTGAGCGAAGTGGGGCTGACTGTACCCCTCGAGTTAGTCGATGTTGATGATGCTCATGTTTACTTTCCGCATGATTAAAATATGATTACACTAAATGCCATAACTGCAACTGCATTATTCTGCAATGTTAGCCATTATCCTTCCTTGTTTATATTCCTGCATTATTATTTGCATTTGCGGTGGCTTGTTGAGTACTTTTTGTACTCATACCCGTTGGACCCCACAGAGGATGCTAACTTTGAAGACGGTCTGGAGTAGCGACCCAGTCGAGAAGAAAGATCCTGGAGAAGATGTTCGTCATGCTGTTTTCTAATTATTTCACTTTGCTGTTTTTATTAAAACAACGATGTAATAAATATGGTTTGCGTACCATGAACACTGTCGTATGTACGATTGTCGCATGATGAACCTCTTGTATTATTGTTTTTCTTATGAAATTCAATAATGTCTCGATTTGTTAAATCGGGGCGCTACAAGATGGTATCAGAGACATTATTACATCGTTGTTTTAATAAAAACAGCAAAGTGAAATAATTAGAAAATGGCATGACGAACATCTTCTCTAGGATCTTTCTTCTCGACTGGGTCGCTACTCCAGACCGTCTTCAAAGTAAGCATCCTCTGTGGGGTCCAACGGGTATGAGTACAAAAAGTACTCAACAAGCCACCGCAAATGCAAATAATAATGCAGGAATATAAACAAGGAAGGATAATGGCTAATATTGCAGAATAATGCAGTTGCAGTTATGGCATTTAGTGTAATCATATTTTAATCATGCGGAAAGTAAACATGAGCATCATCAACATCGACTAACTCGAGGGGTACAGTCAGCCCCACCTCGCTCAACAGTCCTTACATGTCAATCCATCATGCACAAACATATTCAAAATAAACTAACTGGGGGATGTCACGCAACCCGCCCTTGACCGTGGGCTCGGCTTTTCGAAAAGATTTAAGACTCTGATCAAAGATGTACTACTGTACCCACAAGGCACGCACTCATCCCAAACGAGATGACCCATTTCACGGGAACTCGTGCCAAAACCTCAATATGAGATGTTCCAAGCGATAACCACCCGCTCTAGGTTTCGCCGGCGCGCCGGGCCGCATCCCGGCTAACGTCGCACCCCCTTTTGCGCCACATTGGTACAAGTCACCCGCAGGTGCAACTTGACCCATCTCCAAATGGTGGCCTCGGTTTGGAACAACCCATACCTTAGTTAGGACTTACCCACTAGACTTGTGGTTAGTACGTAAGTGTATTGCAACGGATCCCTCAGACCGGTCCTTATAGTGCCCCGGGTGCTACTAACCAATGCCCTAGCTTGCACCCGGAACCCACCATGCATACACTCACAACCATGACTCATCACCAACAGAATTTCCAAGGATAAGAAATGACGGGGATCATATAATAGAACCATTTTGCTACGACTCATTTTTATCCTATAGCGGCCGTGTCAATACATTGGACACTAGCTAATATCATTGATCATATGGTGACAAGGAGGTTAGGCGAGATAGCATGGCTTGGGTTGCACATCAAGGTCGGGGGATCCTAAATAAATATAATGTAAGGGTTCATCTGACTAATGCATATATAACCTATGTGTTTTAGCGATAGTCAATTCAAACATGGGTTCAATATGTTCAAAAGAATTGTTTGGTGACTTGCCTTGTTCAGCGAATGGGGAGGGAGGAACTTCCGGGAAGTATTCCGGCTCCTCGGCGACGTCGTAGTCTTTTTAATATAATGAAGCAAAATAAAAAGAGCACATTCAATCAAACAATATAACATTACATTAATAGCACATAAGTCACTGTTGCTTTGATTAAAAGTAAAATAATTTCCATTGTTAAGGTTCTGAAATTTATTTCATAAATAATTTTAAAGGGATTAAAATGAAGGGTTGTCCTTTTTAGAAAACAAATGTTTAAAATGTGAATAGTCCCATATTAAGTTCCCTAATAAGTTTTGAAATGAAAAGTTCATGGTAATTTAGTGTTTTGCAGTATATGAATAGAAAGGAATAAATATGAATTTTTCTGAAGTTCAAACATTTGAATTCATATTTTAATCCTAAAGGCATTTAAATATTTATTTGAATAAACATGAAAATGTCAAAGTAAACCTACTGTTTTTATTGCATAAACATGTAGAGAATAATTTTATGAATTTTCTGAAATTGGAATGGTAATTTTTAGAGTTCAAATGCATTAGATATGGATTTTACAAGTTTTAAACCTTTTCTGGAATTTATTTTCAAATTTTAAATCCCTCGGGTCCACGGTGAGCCAGGCTCACGGTGAACCCGCGCACTGTGTGCGTGCGCCGGGTCAATCTGGACCGTCGGATCCAGATCCGACGCGCGAGGGCGAGGCGGGACGCGTAAGTCACGATGGACGGTCAGGATTAAAACGTGCGAAGGGGTACCACGTGGACGCACGAGATCGCACGCCGGTTTAAATGAAAATCAACGCGTGAGATTAAAACGTAACGGTTTGACTAGATCCGACGGCGCGGATTAGATCGCGTACGTGGGCTCACGTGCGTCGTCCGATCGCGATCGCACGGTCGGGATCAGATCCGACACGGCACGGGTACTCGACCCGTGCCGGTCGTCTTCTCCGGCGACGGCGAACGGGCCAGCGGCCACGGCGAGCGACTAGGGTCCTATCTAAGCCTAGAAACGGAAAGAGGGCACTACGGCGATCACGATGGTACCTTAGGCGAGGCGAGGGGTCGACGGGAAGTGGTCGGCGGCGAGGGTAGACAACGAAGCACTTCGGGATCCTCGTCGGCGATGGGGTTCCGGCGATCTCCTTGGCCAGCGAAGGTGTGGCCGAGGTAGGGGTGGTCTTTGCGGTCACGGAGGTGCGGTCGACGAGGACGGAGGGGTACCCCGGCGACGGCGATCGACGGCTGGAGAACAGGCGGCGGTGTTGCGCTAAAAACCGGGTGGAGTGCGTTCTGATCGTGCTCGAGGCGAGTGGGCGTGGGGGTCGGACGCGGCGGAGGCCGGGGGGTTAAATAGGACGTCGGAGGGGGCTCACATGCAAGGAAAGCCGGGGGGGTTGAAGTCGCCGGCGAGGGCGCGGACATGCACGGCGCTGCGTTCCCGGGGGCTTAAACGCGTGCCTTTATGGGTTTAAATGGGCGGTGGGCCTCGGGGAGTTAATGGCCGGCGTCGGTTTAACGGGAGGGGGAGCCGGCGAGGGGATCCGAGGCGAAATTCTCGCCGGCGGGATTTGGGGGGGGCTGGCGCGGGGTTGAAGACGGTTCTGACGAGCGGGGGCCACAAGCCAGTGAGCGCGGGTGAGCGAACGGCGACTGACGGGTGGGGCCGGGCTTGGGCGCGAGGGGGAACGGCGGGTGCCGACAGGTGGGGCCGGGCGATGGTGCGGAGAGAAGGTCACTGACGGGTGGGACCCAGTTGTCAGGTGGCGCGCGCGAGGGGGAGTGGGCTGGGCCGGCCGGGAGAGAGGGAAGGGGGAAAGGGGAGCCCATTACTGTTTTAATACATTTCTGAATAAAAATAATTCCAGGAATTAGATTAAAATATTAGGGCTACTTCCAAGGTTGATGAAAATTTATAAAAATTCCCAAAATTATATTTTGGTCTTAGGAGCATATACAAAAAGTTTCACCTCTTAATTTGGCCATCTACTATATGTTGTAGTTCAAAAGGGTATAAAGGAGTATTAAAAGTATTTTCTGAAATAATAATTCCAAGAAATTGAATTTAATAATATTTTTATTGTTTTGAAAATTTGGGGTGTTACAAACCTATCCCCCTTACAAGAATCTCGTCCTCGAGATTGGAACGCTACTCGAATAACTCGGGGTATTGGGCTTTTAGTTCGTCTTCCTTTTCCCAAGTGGCTTCTTCGGCGGGATGGTTGTTCCATTGGACTTTGCAGAAGCGAACAACGCGACTTCTGGTTACTCTCTCCTTGGTTTCCAAGATCTTGATGGGTCTTTCTATGTAGGTCAAGTCTTCTTGGACATTGAGCTGCTGAAGGTCGGCTTGCTCGGTGGGTACACGGAGGCACTTCTTCAGCTGCGAGACATGGAACACATCGTGAACTCCTGCCAAGGATGGAGGCAGCTCAAGTTGATATGCCACTTCTCCTTGTCGACGGAGGATTTGGAAAGGTCCGACGTAGCGGGGTGCTAGTTTGCCTTTCATGTTGAACCTTTGAATGCCACGGAGGGGAGTGACTCGAAGATAGACATAATCGCCCTCCTCAAAGGCTAGGTCTCTTCGACGGTTGTCGGCATAGCTCTTTTGCCTGGATTGGGCTGCCTTCAATCGGTCTCTTATGATCTTAACCTTCTCTTCAGCTTCTCTTAATAAATCAGTCCCAAACAGTTGCGACTCTCCGGTTTGATCCCAGAGCAACGGCGTTCTGCACTTACGTCCATAGAGTGCTTCGAACGGGGACATTTGCAGGCTGGCTTGATAGCTGTTGTTGTAGGAGAACTCTGCATATGGTAAGTTCTTGTCCCACATTCCGCCAAAGTCTAGAGCACAAGCTCTAAGCATATCCTCCAATATCTGGTTGACCCTTTCGGTTTGACCGTCGGTCTGTGGATGATAGGCGGTGCTAAAGTTCAGCCGGGTGCCGAGTTCCTCTTGAAGGTTCTTCCAAAACTTGGAGGTAAACTGACTCCCACGGTCAGATACAATCTTCTTAGGAACTCCGTGAAGGCACACGATCCGGGTCATATACAACTCAGCCAACTTGGCGACGGTGTACGTTGTCTTGACCGGGACGAAGTGAGCTACCTTGGTGAGTCGGTCGACGATCACCCAGATAGAATCGTGACCCGCTTGGGTCCTGGGCAGTCCCGTGATGAAGTCCATTCCTATCTCTTCCCACTTCCATTCAGGGACCTTGAAAGGTTGAAGAAGTCCGGCAGGCCTCTGATGTTCTGCCTTGACTCGCCGGCATGTGTCGCACTTGGCCACATACTCTGCTATTTCTCTCTTCATGCTGACCCACCAATATTTTTCCTTTAGGTCTTGATACATCTTTGTACTCCCGGGATGGATGGAGTATAATGTATCATGGGCTTCTTGAAGGATGAGGGTCTTCAACTCAGGTAGGTTGGGTACGCATACTCGGTTTCCGAACCAGATGGTACCATGCTCGTCTTCGGAAAATCCGGGGGATTTACCCTTCCTCATGTTCTGCTGGATCTCCAGGATGTCCGGATCTTCCTTCTGCTTTTCTCGGATCTGGTCTATTAAGACAGGCCGAGACTCCAAGGCAGCGAGGTACGCTCGAGTGGTGATCCCTAGGTTTAGCCTTTCCATCTCCTTATAAAGCAAAGGAGCTTGGTCTTGAATCATGATGGCATTGCAGTACCTTTTTCGACTAAGGGCGTCTGCCACCACATTCGCTTTGCCCGGATGATAATGGATGCCCAAGTCGTAATCCTTGATCAGTTCCAACCATCTCCTTTGCCTGAGATTCAAATCTGGTTGAGTGAATATGTACTTGAGGCTCTTGTGGTCGGTGAAGACCTCACACCGATTTCCCACAAGGTAATGTCTCCATATCTTCAAGGCATGAACCACGGCTGCTAGTTCCAGGTCGTGGGTCGGGTAGTTCAGCTCGTGCGGTCTCAATTGCCGTGAGGCGTAGGATATCACTTTCCCTTCTTGCATTAAGACGCATCCCAATCCTTGACGAGAGGCATCATAGTAGACGTGGAAGTCTTTCCGTATGTCTGGCAGAGTCAGAATGGGAGCTGATACTAGCTTCTCCTTGAGGGTCTGGAAGCTCTCTTCGCAGTCGGAGGTCCATTCAAACTTCACTTCCTTCTGCAGAAGTCTGGTCATAGGCTTGGCGATCTTGGAAAAATTCTCGATGAACCGGCGGTAGTATCCGGCCAATCCGAGAAAACTCCGGATCTCGGTCACGGTCATGGGCTGCAGCCAGTTGGTTACCGCTTCAACGGTGGTTGGGTCCACTGCTATTCCTCCGGCAGATATGACATGGCCGAGGAACTTCACCTCAGACGACCAAAATTCGCATTTGCTGTATTTGGCGTACAGTTGCTGCTCCCTTAGCTTTCCGAGGGTCAGACGGAGGTGAGTCTCGTGTTCTTCCTTTGTCTTGGAGTATACGAGGATATCGTCGTGAATACCACGATGAACTTGTCCAAGAACTCCATGAATACATTGTTCATCATGTTCATGAAAAAGGCCGGGGCATTCGTGAGTCCGAACGACATCACGGTGTACTCGTAGAGTCCATAGCGGGAGGTGAAGGCGGTCTTGGGTATGTCTTCTTCCCTAATCCTCAATTGGTGATAACCTGACCTGAGGTCAATCTTGGAAAACACCGAGGATCCTTTCAGCTGATCGAACAGGTCGTCGATCCGAGGCAGTGGGTATTTATTCTTGATGGTCACGTCGTTCAGGGCTCTATAGTCCACGCACATCCTCTTGGTCTTGTCCTTCTTCATGGCAAAGATAACCGGTGCACCCCAGGGTGAGGTACTCGGTCGGATATAACCTTTCTGTTCTAGGTCTTCGATGTTGCTCTTGACTTCGGCTAGCTCATTGGCGGCCATTCGGTACGGGCGCTTGGAGATTGGAGTGGTCCCGGGGACAAGTTCGATTCTGAATTCGATGTCCCGCTTGGGAGGCATTCCAGGTAGATCTTCAGGGAAAACATCCGCAAACTCCTTGACTATAGGCACCTCTTCGAGAGCTATTGAGCGAAGGGATGCTCCGAGTGGTTTGCGACTGGTCATCCGAAAGGTGACGGTTACGCCTTCAGGATGGGTCACCATGACGGACTTGTTGGCACAGTCGATCACTCCCTTGTGCTTCATCAACCAATCCATCCCTAGTATAAGGTCGAGTCCGGTGCATTGGATGAGGACAGGCTCGGCCCGAAACAGTACTCCTTGGATGTCAATTTGAACCTTAGGGCTGTATAAGCGGGCTGAGGTCCTATTGCCGGGGGTGGCAATCACCATGGGAATGGGTAGAGGGAGCACGTCCAGTTTGTTTGTTTTCACAAAATTTTCCGAGATGAAGGTGTGGGTTGCTCCAGAGTCAAATAATATGACGGCCGGTACGGAATTCACAGTAAACGTACCGAGCACGACTTCAGGAGCCTCTTGAGCTTCCTCCGCGCTGATGTGGTTGACGCGGTGAAGCGAAGGCCGTCAGGCTCAAGGCTTCTCACTGAAGCTACCGCACCCCTCGCGTGCGAAGGGGGGCTTCAGAAAAGTCAAAGACTGTAAAGGCTGACACTGTCGGCTCTGCAAAAAGCTGACGCTGTCCCCTCTGCAAAGCTGACAGAGAAACCTCCAGAATAAAGTTGACTACCATTTGTACCCCTCTGTTCTGTAGAGACAAAACCAATGTAAACCCTAGGGGTAAAGTAGTCAATTCACTTGGGTGAATAGTGGCTATAAATAGTGGGGGTTGGGTAGGTAACATTTAACACTTTGAGCATTCACTGTTGAGCTCCTGTACTAGCCACCACACGTTGTATTCACCCTGTGAGTTCATTTATTGTGTTCCTTGTTCAAGCAGCGAAGCCCTCCTTCTGTGTGAAGTTTCTGCTTGAGCTTGTTTTGCATACCTCGCTAGTTGTAGTGCATCGTAGCCTGTCTAGGCGAAGTGTGTTTTGTGTGAAGTGTGCTTTTTCAGTGTGCGTTCGCTCTGTTTAACTGGAGGCTAGACCTCGATGTTTACTAGCGAAGCACTGATCGAAGCCTGTGTTTCTTATTGTGTCGAAGCCCTTAGCGAAGTCTGTGTTGTGTGCTTTTAGACCTTCGTAGTGCGAAGCCCAGCACCAGTTGTTGTCGCTAAGTATTTGGTCTAAGTCCTCAGAGGATAGTCCACTCTTGCGAAGGGTGAAGTGCGAAGCCTGCTCGAAGCACCCTGTGTGCGGAGCCTGCACTGACTTAGCAGAGTAGATTTTTCGGGGTTGCGTGTTGAGCGAAGTCTTCTTGGCTTCGGACTTTTACTCCTTGTGAAGCCTGTGTTCGGGGCTGTCAAATACCTCTGAACCAGAACTTCGAAGGTTGTGTTCGAAGCCTGTTCCGCAGTAGACTGAATTAAAACAGAAGGCTATTTTTAGCCTGAAATTTCAAAAGCTCTCATTCACCCCCCTCTGGTCGCCGTTTCCGGTCCAACACATGAGATATTCAACTTTTTGCACACCTCCCTGCGTAATGTAATTGAGCGAGCATTTGGGGACCTCAAGCAAAAATGGCGCATATTGAAAGTCATGCCTAGTTTCTCAGCTCGATGACAGGCACAAATAATTATGGCTTATTTTGTATTGCATAATTTCATTCGTGACAGCCAGTTGCATGATAAGGAGTTTGAGAGGTGTGACGCAGATGACAAGTATATGTCTAGAGCATCAAATATTGAGGATGTAACTGAAGACGTTGACGAGGCAGAGGGAGGGAATGAGGTTACTATGAACACCATTCGTGACAGGATAGCTACCTCACTAGCTAATGTGAGGGCGACATAGAATAGTTATCTAGCTGGCAAGCCTTTTGAGATGAACAATATACTTATTTTTATATATACTATATAATTTCGTTCAAAATATGTCCTCGATGCAAAGTTCACGTCATTATGATCATTTTGCATATAAACATCATATTAGAGTCTTATGAGCATTACAGACAATTTACACATCTGTCAGCTTACAGCCTTACAGCAGCTTGAACCAAACGACTTTCAGATTTTTCACAGCTAACAACTCATAACAGCTTTTTCACAACTGACAGCCGAACCAAACACACCCTTAGTCAGCCAAGTTGGTTGGCCAAATTTGGCCAGTGGATAGCTCAATTTAGAGCATCTCCAAAAACTTCTCCATCTCACTATCCAAATCAAATTTTGACCAACCAAACAAAAAACTGTACTCTAAAAGAATGGCCAATTGGATGGTAAATTGAGCTAACCACTAGTCAAATTTGGCTGGCTAAAACTACACCGCACGCTGCTGCGCCCACGGAAGAAAGCGTCCAGCAAGAAACGCATCAAGAAACGCCCAGGAAGAAGTCCAGCGAAAAACAAAGAAAGAAAGAAAAAGGGAAAAAAGAAAATGTAAAGAAATAAAAATGAAAAGAAAATAAAAATATTTTAAAATTTTTCTAAAATTTGAAAAAATTATAATTTGGAGATTTCTAAGGTTAGAAATTGGGATTTAAAAAAGAAATCATTTTTTCAAAATCTTTTGGCCTTTAAAAGTGAGGAGTTAGAGTGTGTAGCTAATATAGAGAGAGAAATCTTTTTGGAGAGTTAATTAAATAGGTAAATTAAAGAGTCAAAAATAGAGAAGCTTTTAGAGATGCTCTTAGCCAGATGGCTTAGCCATCTAATTAGCCACTCTTTTGGAGTTTTTTGTTTGATTGGCCAAAATTTGATTTGGAGAGTGAGATGGAGAGGCTTTTGACAAGAATATTTGCCACGCTTTCCCGCGCGCGAGCACTGCAGATATGGAGTGCTTATACGAGTTGTGCACCCTATTCCTACTTGATAAAGGCACTGGCAACATCTGCGATGCCATGTCGAGCCATGTTCGTCATAGCGTAAAGCAGACAAATTCCACGACAGATTTGTGCAAGGTTTGACAAAATGATCCAGGTTAATGCCCCACTGATTGGCAGAATATTGGATGGTTTGCATCGTAAGATGTCGCCATATACCAATGGTAGATACGCAACCCCACGACATCAACCGAAGGATGTCCACGAGAGTCGAGAGCTTAGTTCAAACATACAAGATTAAAGACGAGGTTTCATTTTGTAACACACCTCCAACTTTGTAATGTCTAGACATATTTAGTCTTCCCATGTCTGTCCTGCTTCTTCACCTGTCGTTATGTACAGAGATGTCAAGAATTGACGGATACAGTTGCAACAATGATCTTGTGATCTGTGAGCTGTGCATCATGTTTGCTAATGAAAGAAACAGGTGCTCGCTTACCACTTTGAATTCCGACTGCAGCTTGCCTAAACCTACAGGGCACTCTCCCTTCTCATCGTACTCAGCAAACTCGCCTTCAGAGCAGTCGATGTCAAATGGAGTCCCTTCCAGCTTAAACAGAGACGGGTAGACTGTTAGGACATCATAAACCAAAATAACCAGATATGATTTAACATTGACGTACAAACATTGTCAAATACTGTATTGTTTTCCCGGTAATGTTTCTATGCTCTAAATAGTAAATATATCTAAACAATAGATGCTTCGCACTTTTAGCAGGAGCACAGCTGCAAATTAGGCTCTCAATTTCTTAAAATTACACTGTCACTTTTGGCAGAGGTGGCGAACTCTGAAGAACCTTTTCTTTTCTTACATACTACATACAGATGAAGAGAACATACACTTCAAGGAATATGCTATACAATTATACAAGCAGAAGTGCACAACACTAAAAAACATAAAGAAAGAAAATATACAGAACCAAACTTGAATCTGACAATGTGAGTAAGTTTTCCTTTGTCCATAGGATATAAAAGCATAGCAAGAAAAATAATAGAGCTCATTTGTAGCATATGAATTGTCCTGGAAGTGTAAACATTGGTTCAGTATATGTAAGCAGCTAACAAACAAAATCCAGAACTCGAAGCAAAAGTGACAAACAGAAAACTAAAGTACATCACTCTTACTGATATAAGACCAACAAAAACTTACAGATTCAGCCTTCCAGCCATCACCAAAAGCGAAATCAATAGGTTCACAGCCTCTGCAGTCAAAGACCATCAGACAAGTTTTATCTTCTTTTTGGCTCTGCTCAAAAGTCAGTGGTGTCCCCTGCCCTGGAATCATCACAATTGATCCCTCCCTCCCACAAAGCTTGCACTGAGGGAAAAAAAGAAAAGCATCATATAACGAGTATATATGGATGGTACAACAGAACCATGATAAATTTCAACTAAACATCAATAGTGAGTGGTGATCCCTGTGAAGGAATCATCACAATTGATCCATCCCTTCTACAAAGCTTATACAGAAAAAAACAGAACATCACATACACAAGGTACAGACTAAAGAACATGAAAAATTGTCAACTATACAGATCAGAAATTATGTATTGAGAAAATAACTTTTTTGCTCGTTTACACCTACGCTACTGACCTCAATAGAGAACTAAAAGAATAATATTGAAAAAACACTTCAGCAATATAATCTTGCATCAGGTACTGAAATAGATTTTTATAATTAAAAAACCATTAAATGGACTGCTAAAATATTCATCACTGTTTTGCCAAAGAAACTATAGATCTAATGATCACCCGAAAGTACAAAATTAAAACTTCAAAAAGAGGTTCAATAGAATTATGAGGTCTGCCACACATTGATATGTGCAGACATGGTACTGCACTTGAAGGAATCTTATGCTTAACTTTTTGCATTAACCATTGAATAATAAAATGAGAATATTTACATTTGGCGGAGTTTGATGTCCTTATAATCTTATAAATCAGAAGTTTTATGCGAAAAGTTGTGAGTTGTGACAATACATATTCAAGTTCAACGATACGAAGGTAGATCCTATCATGCAAATATACTTGAATGTCCTATATGGCTATATTCCTATTCCTCTATTATAGCAACCATAACAGAATGCAGTAGCAGAAATAAATTTGATGAAATTTGTAAAATGGAATGCACATGAAAAATGTAGCTAAATAAAAATAAGTATGTGCGTTGAGCAATGTCTTTGAATTATTTAAACCACATGGCAGCTCAGAATGGTATGGTAATAACTAACAACCAACAAAGGCAAAAAAGCAAAAGATTATAAACTAGCTTTTAATTATTATCCAAACATAGGCTGCTGCTGTAAGCCTGTGATAGACAGATTCTCATTATAACACATACTAGAGGTTTCATGCAATAAACAAAGATAATGTGTTGTTGAGATTTTTTTTTTCAAATAGAACTTCAATTAAGGAAATCAGAGTCAAACAAAATGCATAGGCCACACAAGGTTCATGACCAGTCATCACAAACACAGGGAGTTACAGAAAAAACGGCAGCAACAATAGTCAAAGTCGATCAATGCAATGCACATGCAAGAAGAAAAAATGTTATGTTGTCAAGAAAACATTTTTCCAGCAGGAAAATACAATTTCAGATAATGTTCAACACAAGGGATAACAGATAAATTACAGAAATAGCAAGAGTCTTAGAACAGATGTCAGGGTTCTAAACTTGACCTCAGGTGCATCTGGATGTGAAAGAAATTGGAGTACATTTGAAATGGTAACTATCATAACCACCACTATTGAAATAACAAAAATATTCAGCTTGCTAGAGCCTTAACAATTTTTTCCTAACCCTTTTTCATTTTGCAATTTGAAGGTAGATACAAAGAGGGGAAATAAATTACATGTGTGCCACGTGAACAATCTAGTCTTTGTTCAATTCAACAGAAGAATGATGGATAAAACAAAGAAGTGTTCTACCTCTAGCGATATTTTTCTAGGAAAAGATGCTTCCCATGCACAAGATTGGATATGTGTGGTATGATCTAATTGATGAAGCAATGGGAGGCACAGAAGCAATGGAGCCTCCTAGGAGCAAGAGAGTGAGAGAGCTCTCTAAAATACAACTTGTTTCTATAGATCTATACATGTTCTCATGCAAAATAAAAAAAGCTGCATACATATTTTCTTATTTAGCATCAACATCCTGATATATTATTTAAATAGTTCATGTCAACCGATTAATTCAGTTAACCTCCTGATTAACCGATTAATCCCTAATCCCCGGGAGGCCAATTAGCTACAACAGAGTGAGGCACAAGGGATGATAATATAGGAAGTCCGTTTTGAAACATGCCAAAATGGTTCTTTTCTGTTGCCAGGCCATACAAATTTTTTACCTAGACTGGAAGTTTAATAAAAAAGGTGAAATTTCCGGGCAGTGACGCAGTGTATAGATGAAAAATTCCTGTTTATAGCATGGTTGAGAAACCAAGCTGAAATGTGCCTTGGTTTCAAATCTATGATGAGTGTTTGACAAGTTTCCTTCTGGGCGAAGGGGTCCCTCCGAAGGGGCTCGGAGGTAGTTTACCGAAGGGTTCGTTGTTTGCTGGCTGCAACTGTTGCAGCGGAGTATGTCTGTCGGAGGGGTCTGACAGAATTCGATGAAAAGTCTGTACCGAAGGACTCGGTACTCTAGGCGGTACACCGGAGTGTGTATCAGAGGATGTTTACCAGAGAGGTCTCCGGGGTACTAGAAACACTTGTCTGCTTATCGGTGGTGTGTAGGTGACTTCGCAGGCGACAGGACGGTTCGCAGCAGGTGAACCTGGGTCAAACGGGAGGCTTGATGCCAGGCGAGCGGGGAGCTCGGTCACAGAGGCTGCGTGGGGTCAAAGTCGGTCCTCGGGTCAAGGTGCGCCAGGCGAAAGCAGAAAGTGCGGAGGGTGGCTCCAGCTGAAAGTACCCCGAGGCAAAGTCCTCGGAGGCAAGGCACTTCGAAGGGTGACTCCGAAGGAGTGACTTTGAAGGATGGCTGACGAAGTCCTCAGGAATGAGGCAAGGCTCCCAAGTGTGCTCCGGATGGAGACACTTGGAAGGACATCTGACGAAGGTCTCATAAGTCAAGGTGCATCGATGGCATGGTCCGGGTAAGGCTCTTCGGGAGTGTGCTCTGAGCAGAGACACTACGAAGGAGTGCTTATGGAAGTGCTTCATGCGAAGGCCTTGGACGAAGGAGGGACTTCGAAAGGTGGTGAAGATACTTCGAAGGTGGGACTTCGGAGTATGGATGACGAAGTACTTCGGCCATGCATGGCTTTGGTACATGGACTGACGGAGTTTGAGCTGGGAGTAGCTGTGAAGCCGTGGTGGTCTACTCCGGAGGTGATGGTGCGAAGGCTCAAGGGCTTTGACGGCTTCAACTCAAAACCGTTAATGTATCGAAGACTAACTTCGGTGGAGCGAAGGCCTTCGGGTTCGAAGCGTGTCACCGAAGCCTCTGCACACTTCGTGTGCGAAGGGGGCTCCAGAAGATTCTGCTTTGCAAAAGCTGATCGTGTCTGCTCTGCAAAAGCTGATGTTGTCTCCTCTGTGAAGCTGACAAAAAAAGCTTCCAATAAAGTAGACTACCATCTATACCCCCGTGTATGGCAGAGACAAAACCATTGTAAACCCTAGGGGTATTGTAGTCTATTCACAAGTCAGAGTAGTGGCTATAAAAGGAGAGGCAGGCTAAGGGCTAGGGTAACACTATGCACTCTTTTAGAACCTTCTGTTTCCCTGTAGACTTGGCTAGCCGCCATGAAGAGTTCTCTGTACTTGTGAGTTCTTGTGTTCTCTGTTCTTGCAATGAAATTTCCATATTGTTTACATTGATTGCATGAACTTGTATCTGTGTTTTCGCACTGGGTGAGTTGTGTTTTCTGCGTATCACTTTGCTCTGTGCAAACCAGAGTTGTTACCCTGTGTTCATCAGACCGAAGTGTTTTTCCACGCATTTGTGCGATTTCTGTGAGTAACTCTGTGTGTGTTCGCTTTGTGTAACTCGGAGGCTAGCCCTCACTGTTTACTAGCGAAACACTTTGCGAAGCGTCCATCCGAGGCTTGTTCTCTTCTCATAGCCGTAGTCCTCATTGCAGTCAGTTTTGTCTATTTTCAACACTCCGAAGTGCGAAGCCTAGTACCAGTTACTACTGCGGAGTATCTGTTCGGCGCTCTCTGAGGGAATCGTACTTGTGCAAAGTACAGTAGTGCGAAGCCTGCTCGAAGGCACCTCGTGTGCAGAGTCTGCACTATCTTTGCAGAGTTCAGTGCGTTTTGGGGTTTCTGAGTGCGAGCAAAGTGTTCTGAACTTCAAACTTTTACCTCATTTGAAGGCTGTGTTCGGAGTGTGTTCGATACCTTCGAACTAGACACTTCGAAGGGTATGTTTGAAGAACAGAATTTTAAAAGCTCCCATTCACCCCCTCTAGTCGCCGGTTTCAGTCCAACAATGGTTAAGCGCTTTGTTTTTGCAGTATATACACAACAACATTTAAACACGGAATAAGTATAGTTTACCCCCCAAAGTATTACCCTGTAGACGAAAGGTATCCCCAACTTAAAAATCAGACTCTTAACCCCCCGAACTATTCTAAATCAGAGAAATAACTCCTTGAGACGGTTTACTGCAGCGGTTTTGCTGAAGTGATAGTCCATGTTGGCGGTTTTGCTAATGTGATAGTCCATGTTGGCGATTTTGCTGACGTGACGGTCCACGCCGGCAGTTTTACTGACGTGGCGGTCCACGTGGCTATATGTTGTAATTTGAACAGTGGGACCCACTAGTCAGTGAAACGGAATTTTTTTCTCTTGTTTTTTTTCTTTTCTTTTCTTTCCTTTTTTTCTCTTTTCTTTCTTTTTTTATTTTCTTTTTCTTCTTTCCTTCTTTATTTCTTTTTCTTCCTGGCTTCTTGGCCGACAGGGGATGGCATGGGGGTGCGAGCAGTAGACAAGCACTTGGGGGCGGCGCATGGGCACCATGCACGAGCTGCGCAAGCTGCGTGCAGGCGCAAGGGATGGCACAGGGGCACGGGCCGCACGAGGGCGCCATGTGCGCGGCGACATGGGGGTGGCGACATTGGCAACTAGGGCGCTCGAGGGCCGCGCGAGGTCCCACACGCGGCGACATGAGCTGTTTGGGGACAGCGGCAGGGGTGCTCGGGAGTGGCGCTCGAAGCGACATGGGGGTGGCACCTCAGCAAGGGCATCAGACACGGCAGGGGCAGACAAGATGGGGAGGAGGAAGGAGGAAAAAGAAAGAAAATAAGAAAAAGAAAAGAGTATAAAAAAGAAAGAAAGAAAAAGAATTTTTTGTGTCAATGACAAGTAGGTCCCACTGTTAAGAATCTAGCGTGCAGCAACATGGACCGCCATATCAGCAAAACCGCCAGTGTGGACTGCCACATCAGCAAAACCACCAACGTGGACCGCCACATCAACAAATCCACCAAAGTAAACCACCTCAAGGAGTTATTTCTCCGGTTTAAAATAGTTTAGGGGGTTATGTGCCTGGTTTTTATGTTGGGGATACTTTTCATCTATAGGGTAATACTTCGGGGTCTAAATTAGACTTATTCCTTTAAACATTATTTGAAGCTAAAGCAAAACATCTGTGTCACATTGTCACCATGTGCTATCTGCATCATGGTACAAGAAGCCCTTGTGAGATACTCTTATTTATTTTGACATAACCATACCGACAGAACAAAAAGTATAAATTGTTCCCAAAATAAACTAAGATGAGAATTTCAGGGACTGTGTAATATTAAAATTGAGTTTTTCCGATTTTACCAAATCACATTGATGCCACCTGAGTTGTCAACAAAAAACAATTGTTGCCACCCTATAAGCATAGATTTACAAGGCCTTCACCAAGTTCACACAATAACAAGAATCCTTACCATCTAAATGAATCCTAGAAGACAAAAACTTCAGACATGAACCATCCATTCCCCAATCCAATCTCAATTTTAATGCAAGTCAACAATTGCAATCTAATCATCTCATGATTTCCCCCTCAAATACTAGTTCCTTAAACCCTAGAACTAGAAGCAATACACTCACAAGCCACTCCATATAGAAAGCCGCACAAACAAATACCCCTTTATCATCAACCACAGGAACAAAATTCATATCCGGGACATAAATCTTGCTGCCCCCGAGAGATTTGAGAATTTGCTACTAAAAAGTTTGTTAAAAAGTTTGTGCAGTTTGATCATTTTCCACTTACATGGATGACAAGTGGAGTCATCTAGCAAATAATCGAAGCCACTTTTTAGGTGCGATAAATCATCAAATATCCCCCGTACACACAGTGGAGAGGAGGCATGTCATGATACGGAACCTTCTGGACAAGGTTGGCGGTGCCACGGCCGGTGGACAGGTTGACGACCTCGCCGATGGAGACGCAGGTGGCCTTCGCGCTGACCTCGCCGCAGTTCTCGCACCGCAGCTGCGAACCACGAGAGTCCCACCACCATCAGCACCACCCCAACCGAAGAAATGAAAAAAAAAAGGCGAGGTAAGACGAGCACGCGAACGACAGACCTTGAAGTAGTAGGGGTAGGCAGGGTCGTCGCAGCCGGCGCGGGGCTGCAGGTTGGTGAGATTGTCCAGCTCCGCCCCCACATACAGCGCGTAGAACACCATCTCCCCTCCAGCCGCCGGCGCCTTCGCCTTCTTCCTCACTAGGCGGTAGGAGCCTAGGACTAGGGTTCCGGTGCCGATCGGTCGCCGACGAAGACGAGGAAGCCGTAGGATCCGGGAATGGCAGCGACGGTGGGGAGGAAGGAATATCGATGTGTCGTGTTGCCAGGTGCACGACATTTCAACGTTTTGACAGGAATGCCCCTGGATTTAGCCGTTTCAATGGATTTTTCGAGGGCATTTTGGTCATACGAATTGACCCAGTTACTGAGTCGGGTCCGGGAATTGGATTCGCTGGGATTTTAATCCGACCCACCGAACATTTACTAGAGAATTCGAACAAATTTGAAGATTTTAAAAAATTTGTACAGTTAATTATTTATCGCTTATATAGATGAGATGACAAGTGAGACCAACTAAATTTATAAAGAAAATATCTGCAATTACTTATATTGGTATAATTGTGAAATTAAGCGATCTAGTGTATCCAATCAAGCAATCTGGTGCATCCACTTGAAACTTAATATTTTTTATATGTAACCGTTGAATTTAGATTGAATGTTCTAGATGGTTTGATTGCACGCTTGCACCAAATGAACGATTATACAGTATATTTCTCCAAACTTATAACAATTCAATTTTTAATAATAACAAATCATCGTATATTCCAAGAACACACAATTTAGCTTGATCAACATTAGCAACGAAGATTGAGCTCAACTTTAGCTTGATCAAAGCTCAATTTGACTTGTATGAACGATAAAGATTAATGATTAATTGCTCCATACAACAAGAACACACAAATTTTGTTGCAAAACAAATTTGCACGAATTCCCCCAAAATGAAGCAGCAGATCATCAATGCTGGAACTAAGCAAGACCGTACAAAGCAGCAGCAGGTCGCGAGAGATTTGCACCGAAGCAGCGGTGAGGAATAATGGATCCCCGCTGTGTTCAGTTGGGGTGGCCGGCGCGGAGGGAGCGGAGGCGGTCGAGCCACTGCTCCTCGGGGACGCTGCCGGCCCACGGCGGCGGCGCGGCAGGGAACTCCACCCCGCGCATCGCGTCCACGATCCGGGCCGCGGCGCCCGCGGGAAGCGGGGCGCGGCGGCGTTGCTCGTCTTCCGAGAACGCCCGCGCCGCCGCCTCCCCCAGCATCAGGCCTTCCTCCACCTCCTCCTCCTCCCCGTCCACGTCGTCGCAGCCGTCGTCTTCGGAGTCGAGATCCAGCTCGGACACGCCGTTCCCGATCGAGCCGAAGCGGCGGTGCGGCGCTGGGTCGGGATCTGAGTCGGTGTCCGAGTCGGTGGCGGCGCCGGAGATGGGGCGGTAGTCGGCTTCGGCCTCGGCCTCGGTGTCGGAGTCCGAGGCGGAGGAGTGGTCGCGGAGGTCGGCGGAGGCCGGGAGGTGGCCGTTCCCGGGGATGGACATGCTCACCGCCGGCGATGAGACTCGGAGAGGAGGAAAACGTGTCAGAGGCGAGGAGAGATCACGTTTGGAGCATCGATGAACATCTTATGACTTTGTTAGAGCATCTCTAAGAAGCTCTAAAGAGTTTTCTTCTCTAAATTTTTGGGACTAGAATTAAAAAATCTCCTCTAATAGATACTCTAAATGACTCCCAAAAATAAAGGATCCTCAAAATTAATCATTGTATTCCCTACTTGTAGGGAACATACTCACATACTTTACTTTAGGGACTCTATTGGAGAGAAACATATTTAAACTATTTGTATCCTCAAAAATAGATCCCAAAAAATTATATAGGGAATCAATTTTTAAAGTGACTCTTGGAGATGCTCTTATAATAACCCTTCCGAGGTTGATGTGTAGGACCGCCTGTGTCAATAAAAATAGGTCTAGATGTCAAAAATACAAAATCACTTCTTTGAAATGCTAAAATAACAAATCTATCCCTTAACAAAAGCTAATCACTTGTTTTAAATAACATCACCAGCCACACCACTTGGCTGGGCACTAAAAAACATTTCCATTATATGTGTTATTTTTGATTTGCTGTTTATAGCAATATCAAGTCTTCCTATTTAAATTAACTTACTATTTTGCTATTCACTCCAATGTACTTGTTAAATATGACTTTCTATTTGAATTTAGCTATATTTTATTAATTTATATACATGCAAAGAAAAAAATAATTAAACAAACTTAACACTCAATAGAATAGCGAGTTTAGTTGGCTTGAGAAGAATAACAAACCCCTAAAATAACAAGTCAAGTAACAATTATAATAGAGATTTTTTAAAATCATACTTGTTATTTTAGGAAATAGCAAGTAACACCATGCATGCAAACTACTGGCTCACTTGTATGTGCACTAATTCCACTACACCACTAACAAAACATTAACTAATGCAAGAAAATTAAAAATAATAAGATTAATTCTAACATTATCTGTCATGTTATTAAAAGTTTGAAAAATTGTTCCGTATTCGAGTTTAATAAATTATCAGTTCATAGTATTTTTTAATCCGAATCATCTTTGTTAGAGGCTATATTAATATAACACAAAAGCAATGCACAAGAAAATCAATCGAGAAATCGATGACTAATCCTCGAGAAATCAATCAGCATAAAATTCACTAAGAACAAGAGGCCATGATTGTTTTCAAAAAGGAACGGGAGACCATGACCGATGCATGCAGCCGATCGATCGATCGCGCAATGCTATGACTGCAAATCTGCAACGAGATACACGAAACAAAAGAAATTCTTGAACAAAATCGTAAGGAAGAATCGAAAGAATTTTTTATTTAAATAGTATTTTTTCTATAAAAAATTCAAATTTGTATCACGATTTCAAAAAATTACCAAAAATAATATCCGGTTGGCCAACCATCGGCCGACTAGTGCGACGTGGTAGCCAGTCGGCACTTTGTCGGCCGACTGACGCCACGTCTATGCCAGTCGAGCGATGGGTGTGGCTGACTGGTGCCCGGAACACGCCCTCGCCGCGCGATGCAATGCGCCTATCCTGCGCCCCCTCGCCTCCCCGCACCCGCGTGCCCCCGTGCCTCCCGCGCCCCTCGCCTCCCGTGCGCGCCCCCTCGGCTCCCATGCATGCCCCCGCGCCCTGCCCCACCTCCTCGTCTCCCGCGCTAGCCGGCCCCCGCGCCCACCGCCTCGGCTCCCGCCCTACGCGCCAAGTGGACTGGCGGGAGCCGAGGCGACCGACAATGGGCATGGGGGCCGGCTGGGCGTGAGGCGAGAGGGCCAGGAGGGGCGCGGGCGCGGTCGGTGAGGGGGCAGGGGAGGCGAGGGGGCGCGGGACAAGCACGGGCGTGAGGCAGGTGCGGTGCGGTCCGTCCTGGGCGGCAGTCGACCGATGATTGGCCGACCGGATGCAATTTTTGTAATTTTTTTAATCCACCATACAAATTTAATTTCTTTTTAAAAATACTAATTAAAAAAACAAATCAAAAGGGGTCCGGAGCTATGCAGTAGCGTGCACTTCTGTTACATATATATATAAACATGTGTCGTGAGAGTGCATATATGGTAAAAAAATCGATTAAATTCTATATTTTTCAATATTTTAGTGGTACATTTGTACCCTAGATCTTCAATGATCTCAATTACCTCTCCCTTCTCAGGGCATCCTTGATAAAAACACCAAATAACTCAAGACATTTCGCATTGTGAAACTTTTTTATTTCCAACCCACTCCATTTTACTCAGTTGACTACCAATTTGAATTCTTCCTTTCAAAATGGGTTAAATTTTCCCTTTCAAAATCAGCCAAACAAAAAAATTTACTTCGAGGAGAATGAAACTTTTCCAAAGCACCGTAACTGTCTTGTTAACTACAACATCAAAAGTTATCGTTCTATATATGGCTTTTGAAGTGAAGCCTTTTTTTTGTCAAGGGCTCAAGTAATCTTATCTCTCTCTCTGTGGACATTCACATCTACCACTACCAGGAGAGATAACAGATTATTAAGTTGATTAGTTTCATCTTCCACCAAAGACCTTCTTAACTGAACCTCCCAATCTCAACCAACAAACACACTGTCAATTGTCTCCCAAGGAGATTGATAGATTCCAAAAATTTTATGAAATCTCACAGTTAAAGGGGTATCTCCCAACAATGTATCTTTTCAAAAGAAGATGTTCCTGCCATTTCCATAACTATAACATTGCGATAAACATATTTTATTGGGTTAATTGCTTTTGTGTCACTGTTATTTTTCAATTCACCGGAAATACCATTAAAATTTTGGTATTTGCTCATATATCATTACTATTTCAAATTCACTCTTTTATGCCATTTGGATATAAATATTCATAAAAGAGTAATGACATAAAATGGTGAATTGAAAATAGTAATGACATATGAACAAATATTCAGAGTCTGTAGGTGGACCCAAATGACATAAAAAAATAGATTTGAAATAGTAATGACATGTGAGCAAACATCGGAATTTTAATGGTATTGCTGATGATTTGGAAAATAACGACGACACAGAATAATTAACCCTATTTTAATCTTGTGTAAGCCTTTCCAGAAGAAAAAGGCTCATCTAAGAATGACTGAAATAAACCTCTATTCACACGATTTTTTTTCTTTGGAAGATCCTAACACATCCCCACAATTATATTCAATTTTGAAAATTCACTTTTCCAATAAAGTTATATTCATAACTGCATGTGGTATCAGTGAGATCTCTAACTAATCAAATGGTATCTTCCATAGTGTACATAGGAACACTATTTAAACAAGAGTTGATAATAATCCTTCTACCTACATTTCCGACTTGGAGGTCTTTTCTCAATTATGCCAACTAACTTTTTGAACTCCATCACAGAAGGTTTGGAGTTAGAGACAGACATCCCAAGTTAAGTAACAGGGAAGGAATCCAAATTACAATTAAACTTAACAACTACTATTGTGCTAATTGATTTTAAGATCAGTCAAACTTTCAAAGCAATAGAGAATAAATTTCATAGTCACTGTATTCATCTCATTGTATATTCCATTCCATAAATACAAACTTGACGAGAGCAATTTATTCGGAGAAAGTAGAGCCCGACCCATAAACGGGTATACCTGCAGCCACGTCATAGTGCCAGGCCACACGCGGTGACGTGTGACCTTTCCACGTGGCACGCAGCCCGTGTGCCATACCGGATCAGGTTATCGTGACCCGGGAGCGAATCGGACGGCCCAGATCGACGAGCCGAGACACGCACCGGCCAATTAGATCGCGCCAACCATGTCACCTGATCTGGTATCGAAGTTAGACCCGACCAGGTAAGTGGGCACACTGTGCCTAGAGCCCTACATATCGGCGCGCGGGTTCGACGCGGAGAGGGAAGGAGAACTCCGCACTCAGATTTCGGACAATCGGCTGACCAAGTTGGATGGGATCAAGAGCGGCGTGAGTGGATTCATCGGGTTTGCGCAAACCATCCTCTGACCTCTATCCCCATCTCTCCTATCATCCCTACGCTGAATTTGCGTGCGTTCAATCAATTCCCTAGGTCGGTTTTTGTGGCCAAATTTAGAATTCAGGATTTCAGGGGTAGCATGGGTGCTCATCTCAAGATCTCGATGTTTTGATCCGATCTTTGGCGGTGTCCTACTGCGGGAAATCAAATTGTTTTCTTCGGTTGTCCGAGGTATTACTGTCCTAGTACTCTGACATACGTAATTCTATTGTGGTTTGTTCTCTGAATGGATCTAGATTGTTTTGGTAAGATGCTATGATACGATTAGTTCTCTGAATGGATCTGGATTCGTGATAAGATGGTTCTGTGTTTTTCAGTGATTGCCTCACGGATCACTCCGACCCCATAGCCTCCTCTGTTAAACATCCTTTGCTTGAAAATTAAGTTTTTGTTTGGAATCGTGGTGTCATGAATGCCATTTCGTTCCGAGTCAAAATTACTGTTCAGACTATTGCGTAAGAAATTGTTACCATGTGATGGAACCGTGTACTGCGCCAATGTATGCTGTGTGCGTATGCACAAACACGAGTTTTTATTTTAGTGTATCAGGATATTTACACAGTTTCACTCTTGGGCAGCATCATGGCAATGGGTCTTTGGCCAACACCAGGCAAAAGGCTTTTTAAGTACAAATCTGGGGGCGTTTATCAATTTTGCTTTGTCAGTGGTAAATTTATCTGAAGTTTGTTTAGTTAGAGTTGTACAGCATCCATGTATTAAAATATGAAGTTTGATAGTTTATGAATGCATATGAGCATGAGCCATGAGCAACAACAACCATTTATATCTCTACTATATTAAAGCCTCCAGTCAATCGTCCATCCACAGCCTCCCTCCACGCGCCAGCATTTTTACAAAACCCCCTCCTATTTATCTCTATTTGTGTGAAAGTCTAGCGCCATACTCTCCTCTGCGTGACGTCTTTACATATTGAGACCTTGTTTTCCTGAATTTTTCTATGCAAATGAGATAAAATGCGAAAATTGGAGCGCGCTCTAAAAACATAAAATGCAGGGGGTGTTTTGCAAAACTGCCAAGCTGTAGGGAGCCAAAACGTCTGTCTTCCCGCAGTTCCCCCTCCCAAGCGCACGTCTAGCACGAGCAGCATTGCAACCGCCGGCACCCACGCTCCTCCTCCCTCTCCCTCTCCCACGCGCGCAGCAGTTTCCTGTCATCCCCCTCCCTCTCCCGCCGGTCCCCTTCTCCGCGCAACCGGCGCTCTCCTCCCTCCCTCTCCGGGTCACAGATCTGTCCCTACTGGACTGCTTCCGATCACTTCCTCGCGCCACCACACCACCTCCCCCGCCTCGCTGGATCTCTGCTCCTTCCCATCGCCGGCGCTGCATCCCCGATCGCTCGGCCCGTCCCCAGCCTGTACCGCGCAAGTAGGAAGGATGCAACGGTGGCGCTGGAGGGTTCCTCATAGATCTGTGGCTGCTGTGGTAGGTGGGGAGGAGGATGGGCCATCGGTGGCAACAAAGGAGGAGCGGCGTCGGTCGGTGGTGAGGTGTGGATTCGCTGTCGTCGGCATCATGAGCACCCTCCTCGTCTACGGCGTCCTACAGGTGTCTGCCCGATCCCGTTTCCCTCTTCTCACGCTCGAGTCTCTCACCAACGAATGCGGATTGCGAGAGGGGATGGTGTTGATCTGTCATCTCTGTTCCACATCCTAATTCAGTTCAATGAATGATACAATAGCCTAAATATTCCTTTTGTCATTACTGAAAATGGGGTTTCTGATGAGACTGATCTGATTCAAAGACCATATAAATTGGAACACATGTTAGCCACATATGCTGCCATCATCATGGTTCAGTAACCTTTGTGCAAACATGCTTTAGTCTGTACTCATTGAGATGAAACCTCCAACACTTAAATGACATTTTGCTTTATAGGGTGTGCCTGTGCTTGGTTATTTGTTTTGGACAACTTCAGATAATCAGTGGGATTTGGCGGATGGCTATGGTTCCAAGTTTGGGATTGTTGCTGTTGACCATGCTAATAACATAGCATGCAAACCTCGATCTTGGTATTTGTATTCTCCAGGATAACTTTGTTTTTTTAGCAAACCATGCAAATGTGATACCTTGTTTACCTATTATCTCAGCTTCATACATTGTCTAACCCTTATGTGAAATTTTCGAGCTTTATACTTTCTACTCTGGTATTCAACTGTTCATGTGTTGAAATATTGAAGATTAAAGTGCATTCCTTTTCTTTTGTCAAAATAATTTTATGCCTCTTTACTACAACATTAAACATGTTTAGGCGTTACCTCCAATATTTTTTACCCCTGTCTTGCGTACTTGCTTTGGTGAGTTATATGACTAGCATGATAATATGCATATTAATTTCAGGTCGTTACTACTGGAAAAATTACAGGACATGATAGAATGTGTGCTTCGAGGGAGATGCAACAAGCTGCATTTCAGAAGAAAATGCATCCATTTTTTAGAGCAGTAGATAAACATGATTGTATCTATGCAGGTATGATTACTTATTTTGAAAAGATTCCGATAAATAAGTAAATTGGCAGGATCTATAAGTGGTGGCTTGTTTTTCTAAAAAAATTCGATTAGGATTAGCAACAGCTATTAACTTTTGCCTAATAAATGGCAGTTTTGCTCCGGCTGCACGATGCATTTTGGTTGGGGTTCGATTCATTCTAGATTATTTTTTCAGCCATGTACTTAATACTTTCATCTTGAAGGAGGCACATGAATATTTTACGTTGTCTTACCGATTTTTTTAGTCTTGTATCTAAACTAACAGTCATTTTCATTTTTTGTTGAAAAATATGTCTTTTTTTCTTCAAAGACTCTCAATCTCAAATTCTATATATTCATCTCATTTATTTATTTTAAGTGGCGTTGATGTTGGTTCATGTTATTCATGAGGTTTCAGTGTAGATTTGTGTGAACTTGCCGTTGGGGTTGATTTCAATAATGAATAGTATTATAAGTTTGTGGCCTCGTGCTTTTTTATGTTGCTTATAATGTGGGATTATTGTATTTTTTTCACATTTCAGGGAGCAAATTTACTAGATCGTACGATTCTTAACTTTCTTATTCATTAATACGAGTCATCTGCAATGCTGAGGTTTCCTTATTTGTCTGGTATTGTCATCCACAATTTTATACCATGCCTTTTAGATAATTTTTATGCTTTGGTTTTGTTTTGCTCTTTTTTCGTTTTTCATGATATTTCTTCTTTTTTATGTGTGGCTTTGGTATTTGGTTTTGTTTTGCTGAACATCTATTTACTTCCTGCAGATATTGTAAATATTCCTATCAAAAGGAAGATTGAGAAGAAGAGAGAAGCTTCTTTATCATGAGAGTGTGTTGAAGCAGAATCCCGTGCGTCATTGAACTACTTGTTAAATAATGAACATTTTTTTTTGTTCGTAGCCTATTAAATCTGGATCAGTGGACGCAACTCCAAACAATGCTTCTTTTGAAATCCTAGAGTAAGTGTCAATTCTGTCACCAACCAACAATTTAGGCTGTCATTTTCTTCCTTCTGGATAACAATGTAGGCAAGCCATCCTAGAGTTGGAGGTATTGCATGCATAAACAAGCGGAACCTGCAAAAAGTTGTTCACAATATTGAAAATGATTGTTATATACTATTTCCTTTGCCACTTAATGTTGAAATAGGTCATAAGTTGGTCATTTAGCTTACAAAAGCAAAACTCTCTTTTGATATACTCCTTTTCATGAAAATTTATGCTAATGGATTCCTTTTTCTTACTGCATGTTGAAGCAATGTGCTGTTGAAGTTGCATGTATGCAGTTGTAAATTGTTCTCTCCTTTTAGAACTTCTGGCAATGCAATGTGTCACAAATACATTTTTTGATTTTGTAGATGTTTGATACTATATTTTCTCCTTTTTATGTTCCGTAAGCTAATCATGTAACTAATTTGTTTTACGGTGGTGTCATTGATTTTTTACTATGTGCAAAAGAGGTTCTGTTGCTAAGTACGGACATCTTATTATACAGAAAGAATGCATCTATGCATTGTTTTGAACAATAATATATCACTTTGTTTCTTATCATCGTAATATTACTAAACAAATATGTTCAATAAATATATCATGCTCTAAATATATTACCATTAAAATTATGAATCCATTGCAACGCACGTGGACCTTACTAGTATATATATATACTATTATAATGCATCCTGTTAGTCTAGAGTCGTCCGTCCGCCTCACGCGCATCTCCGTTCCCTCCGCAGCGTCCCGCTTCCAGCCTATTACCGACGATTCTGGCCCATTACTCACGCGAATGACTTCCTCCACGAAAAAACCCTAGCGTAAGTGCGTCACCCTCCCGCGCTGCTCGCCCGTCGCTCCGACCCCTCCCGCGCCGCTTTCTCCTCCACAGAAAACCCTAGCGTCGCCTTCACGCGCCGCTCGCCCAAACCCCTCCCGCTCCCGCGCCGCTCGCCCATCGCTCGGTCCCCCTCCCGCGCCGTTCGCCCCCGCTCGGCGGAACCCTAGCCTGCCCCGCGCATGGCGCCCACTCCGTTCTCCCGTCGCTTGGACCCCCTCCCGTGCCACTCGCCCCCGCTCAGCGGAACCCTACCTTGCTCCGCGCATGGTGCGTTGTCCGCGTCCACTGCCGCCCGAGGATTGGGCGCAGCCAAGGGGTTGGCACGGCGGTGCACGGCGGGTGGCGCTAGAGGGCCTAGGTTTCCGTAGAGGGAGGGATTCGGCGCGATGAATGGCTTGGCATGGCCTAGGTTTCCGCCGTGCGCCGCAGTGCCAGGTCCTTCGCCGCGCCCAGTTCCTCCGCGTCGCTCGCCCGCTCCTCCCTCCCGCGCCGCCCGAGCGGCCCACCATGCCTAGATCTGGTGGTTAGCGCCTTGACCACACCTCGGCCATCACATCCCACGTCTGACTTGCAACCGTCTCGCTCTGCATGCGTCGCCCACATCCGCAGTGCCATCAATATTAAGCATCGTCTGATGCTTACTGAAGCTCCACCCTTGTAAACATAGAGAGAAATACAATAGTTGAGCCTTAGAATCTTCCGATCCAATTTCCTCCATATCCAAAATATCTATTGACGTTTCATTATGCGTGGATTCGTCCAAATAAGATGTTCATGGGTACGTTCGTAAATTAAATTGGCGATGCATAGTTTTTTCAAAAAGTATGTTGTCTTATAGTATGATTAATTATTTATACAGATATAACTGGAGTGGTTGTCTATTGGGGAAAATTGGAACATATTGGAGGGCTATATAGGGAGGGAACACCAATGAACATTAGGTAATTTGTAAGTTAGATACATCCACTTATATCGTCATAAACAATCACATTGTTGTTGCAAATTGGAAGCTAATGCAAATTTTATTTTATTTTTTTAGCTTAAACATGATGGTTGTTGGGATTTGGGGTGACTGCCTCACTAATCATACATTTGATTGGACAGAAGCTCATCGTAATAACCACATTGTTTTAGGAACTATGCTTCGACTTCACAAGAAACACAATAATTCAGTCCTAACCCACTTTATCATTTAAAAGATATAGTGATGTATTGAATTACACTAATATTTGTTTTACTTAACGATATGATGTTTAGAGACTTCAGACCACACTGCGATAAAGTTTAATCCGATTCATCCAGCAACACTACCTTTACAAAGTAAGTAGTTTCAATGATACAAACACAATCTAATTATGTAATAGATCACATAATATTATAGATATTGTTAATTATTTTTTTGAAATACAAATGCAGACTTGCGGCAACGTGTGAGTTCAGGAACTATGGATCTAAGATTTGTCAATAGGTTTATGGAAGCTAGATGGAGATACTTGGCAACGATTTTTGGTTCTGATTGTCCGTAGTTGTAGTATTGTGTGTGTGTCGTGATGTGTGGTTATTTATTTACCTCCCCATATTCTGGTTTTTTTTATCAGATGGTTGAACCTATTGTTGAATTTTGTAACCTTCTTGTGTTAATAAAATGTGTATTCCAGTTTTTGTGATCAGATGGTTGAACCTATTGTTGAATTTTGTAACCTTTCTTGGGTTAAATAAAATGTGTATTCTAGTTTTTGTGATCAGGTGGTTGAACCTATTGTTTGGTGTTTGTGCTTGTTATTTACCTTCATGTGAATGAGAATCGACATGGTTAAACAATGTATTCAATCGACAGGTCGATGGACGTCACGATAAGAAAGCTATCAACCATGTTACAAGAGTTGATAATAATCCTTCTACCTACATTTCCGACTCAGAGGTCTTTTCTCAATTATGCCAACTAACTTTTTGAACTCCATCATAGAAGGTTTGGAATTAGAGACAGACATCCCAAGTTAAGTAACGGGGAAGAAATCCAAATTACAATTAAACTTATCAGCTACTATTGTGCTAATTGATTTTAAGATCAGTCAAACTTTCAACACAGTTTCACTCTTTGGCCAACACCAGGCAAAAGGCTTTTTAAGTGCAAATCTGGGACCATTTATCAATTTTGCTTTGTCAGTGGTAAATTTATCTGAAGTTTGTTTAGTTAGAGTTGTACAGCATCCATGTATTAAAATATGAAGTTTTATAGTTTATGGATGCATATGAGCATGAGCCATGAGCAACAGCCACCATTTATATCTATATATATATTGTAGGGATGAAAATGATTCGGCGTCCGTATCCGAAAAAATGGATTCGAAACCGGATTTTTCGGATACGGATTCGGATACGAATATTTTTTCTGGATATGAAAACGAATATGATATTGAAGGAATCCGACGAAAACGGATATACATTCGGATAATCCGGATAAAATTTATTCGGCTATTCGAATTTTTAGATCAATTAAACCCAATTATCTATAAAAAAAAATAACCATCAAGCTCCACACTTCTAGAAAGGCGGGCCCAAATATGAAGTAGCCTAAACCAGAGAAAATAAAATGGGTTGCATGGCGCAATGGTTTGCTCCTTGAACCTCAGCCTCAAGCTTTGGAGTCCGACTCCAACGGACAGTGAAAGAAAAAATATATTTTTTAAAAATATAAATATTTTCTAAGAATATTCGGAGTTTGGTGTACAATTTAGATTTTCATTTTCCTTAATATAATAGGTTTATTATTTCATGCACTTGCAAACAGTTTAAATTTAACTTATTTCAATTCAAATCCTAGAAACATAATTAATTAACTAAAAATAGTTAATGACTTAGAAAAATGAATTAAAAATAGTAAACTGATGCAGATAAATACTAAATTTTTACATGAGATAAGCTATATTGCATTTTGATCGTAGAAAAAATTTCAAGTTGAAACGAAGATTTAACTATTGATTTGTTTCTAAACTCAACACATTTCTTCTTTATATCACAACTCATTATTGTAGAACCTCCAACTTTCTTAATATTATATATGTGTGGGATCGGAATGGCGACTAGAGGGGTGAATAGGCGCCTCGACAAATTCTTGCGAATATGATGGTCTTTTCAAATCACCCAACGCACCTCTAAATGAACAAGCGGAAGCAGATGTAGTAAAGACTCTGATAAAAACAAATGCTATCACCCTCCTAAATGATATTATGTCAAATGATAGATTGAGGGATCACCATCACTGAATTTGCATACACAAAGAACAAAGTACACAATTAATTCTCTCGAGAGTAATCAATACAAAAGACTCACATAAAAAACAATTTCAGAATGGGCTTGGTGAAACATATGCTCGGCAGTACATGAAGTTGTTAATGGTGAAAAGTATCACTGCATACGGCAGCACATGATCGACAAGCTGGGAAAGAAAAATAAAGGAGAAAAATGTTTCTAGATTCAATTTTCAGCAAATGACCACCTTCTAGAATTTTTATAGTATATAGATGAGCCAAAAACTATATGTAGCTGTGTTCAGAACTTTTTGCAAACTTCAAACATGGAACCTTTGTAACTTGGACAACAGGAGTTATGCAGAACTCAGGTCCAAAAACAGAACCAAAATAGATCAAAAATCACCTCAAAGATTGTGGTTGGTAGCCCCAAAATGTTCAACTGAAAGAGTCACATAAACCCTAGACCTTCGGGTCCTTTATATAGGCAAGCCTATTAAACAAATCACGAAAATGCCATTAGGGTAAAAGTTCTAGGTATTTACCTAATTGCCATAATGAATTTTTAGAACTACAAATTTTGAAAAAATCCATTAATGCAAACTCCTAATTTATTACATCATAGACCCTATTCTTTTAATATATTTTTAGAATTAAGAATTCCAAAAAATACTAAAAGATTACACTTAATCTAGACTCGAAACAGAAAAATAAACTCCTAATTACTGGAATTAAAAATATTTTCTGATGCAACAGTTTTCAACAAAAATCGACAATGCCTCCTCGATCACCGACATGTGACGCCAATCCGTGAACTCGACCGCTAGCAAGTCTCTCCCGCTCTCGATCCCCTCGAGCCGCCTGATCACTTGCACTGGCCTCCCTTTCGCTGACTTGACCGTCACACTGTCTCGACCTTCCGTCCGTCCATGTCTTTCTCTATTTCCTCGTGCACTCCTGAGATCATCTCCAACTTCACCCTGCATCCTTTATCCTCTAGCATCGAGCTCCTCGCTTGACCCTTGATCACTCGCTATTGATAGTTGGTTAACATCTCCACCCTGCACACATGAGACAAGCCAAAACACGAAACGCGATGCACACCGATCTCCTCGGCATCCACTCTCCATAACCACACATCGATCCCATCAATGCAATCAAACCATTACTCACTCATCACTCCAGCTTATCACTCTAGATCACTTAACCTTGTCAATCACTCATCATATAGACAAAAACTACAGTGCGACCTCACTTGATTTCACAATATGATAACATTCTCGAAATATTTTTAAATTTTTATCATAGTATTTATATATCATATCACAACACCATGACAAGTAACATATTTTTCAAACTTCGTTTGATTTTTAAGAATTAAAAAATCATTAAGTTTCACGTTGTCCATCCAATATCGTAACCTAGTTTTTTAGAAACTTCTTTCAATTTAGTATATTAGAACTAAAAATGGACTAAAAATATGAATATAATTTTTCTATAAATTTTAATTCATTATTTCAAGCACTCGTGGTTCAAATTCAACCATTTCATTTTAAATCCTAGAAACACATTTAATGAATTAAAAATAGTTAACTTATCCAGAAAAAACCAAAATTTTACACTATATAATATTTGTTTCATAAAAAAGTTTCAAGTTGAAATGAAGATGTAACTATTGATTTACTTTTAAACCCAACATATTTCTTCTTTATAACTAGCTCGTTCTTGTGGAATATTTAACTTTCTTAACACCATACATGATAACTTTTTCGAAATATTTTCAATTTTTTATTACAATATCTATGTATAATATCACAACACTATGACAAGTCACGTATTTTTAAGACTTTGTTTGGTTTTTTTAGAATTAAAAAACTATTTGCTCCATGTGGCCCATCGAGTGTCGTAACATAGTTTTTTTCAAAAAATATTTAAATTTAGTAAATAAGAACTAAAAATGGATTAAAAAGCATGAATATAATTTTACTATAAATTTTAGTTCATTATTTCAAGCACCCGCAGTTCAAATTTCACTTATTTCAATTTAAATCTTAGAAACACATTTAATAAAATAAAAATAGTTAACTTATCCATAAAAATACTAAATTTTTGCATGAGATAAGCTATATTACATTTTTATCATAGAAAAAGTTTCATGTTCAAAAAATATTTAACCGTCGATTTGTTTTTAAAACCAACATATTCATTATTTGGATCCTAGTTTGTTCTTAAATAATCAGTGGTTTTCTTAACATCAGATGTGATTTTCTTTAAATCCTAGATTTTTCAAAATTTCTTTCCATTTAGTGTATAAGAACTAAAAATGTACTCATAATTATGAATATGATTTTTCTACAAATTTTGTTCATTACTTCTTGCACTTTCGTGTGAACTCTATTTGTGGTGATTTGTGTATTGTGAACTTCTATATTCATTATGATTTATGCGTTGTCATATATTATTTGTCACTTGTGTGTTGTGACTACTAACTATGAATAAAAATTATATTATTGATGATATCCGGTAAATATTCGTAACTGTATTCATATCCGCTCCGTATTTGTATACGATTCCGTATCCGTTTGCAAGCAAAAAGGTAGATTATGGTATGAGTCCTCGAATGTACCAAACCTCATCTCGAGTGCCTTTTGTTTTGCCCTCCATGCTTTAGAGTAATTGACTGTGTATTGAAATCTTCTCTCTATAGCAAGTATTAAGGCCCGAGGCTCGTAACTGAGATTATCAACAATCTCAGGGTACATCACCCCCGCAATGTAACTAGCACTTAAATTCTTATGCCTAGTTACAGTTGTATCAACCACACATGTATGTTGAATCACAATTGAGCGTACCCAATGAATTACCCACTTGGGTTTATGTGTGTGCACTCTCCATGGACAATTATTCCTCTCGCACACAACATCATAGATTGTGTGAGTTGAAATCTTCACTCGAAATGGTCGTCGGAGTGACAAAGACCATGCTTTCACTGTATCTTTCACAACATCCATCGTAGGATACACAGCATTCATATGCACCTCATTCTATGCATACTCCCAACGATTATCACATCCATCATTTATATTGAGACCATGAAAATCTTCTTCTTGCTACTCTTTGGGAATCACAACGTCGGGCTCTTCATTGTCGTTTCCCTCTTCTTCATTCGAGTTCTCGTCTCCACCCTTCTCCACAGCTTCCTCAAAATCTTGATCCTCTCTTTCAAGCACCTCAGCTACGTCATCTATTTCATCCCCTTCATCGGCTAGCCCTGCAGCAGTTGTGTCGAGAATAACCTTCGGGACTTGACTAGTCTCACCGACTTCTAATTCTTGTTGCGGTGCCGAGTCTATAGTTGGAAGGGCATGAGGAGTGAAACAGATAAGCAGAATCCGTTCCCAACCTTTCTCTAACGCCATTCTTATATATCCCTTCCATAAGTTGTTTAAGGTAATAACAGTCATCTCCCAAAATAACCCTTCAGCCACATGGCTGGCTCGAGCATACAAATACAACTCCCACTGCTCCTTATCCACTCGAAATATACGATAAATCCACTGCCTAATACTATCAATGTCACGCTCCTCAACACGACTTAAACTATTTTTAGTAAATTGAAAACTACTAAGCTCAATACCATTATCCCATATAAGTACTTGACATTCTCCATAGTAAATTCTAAATGATGTTTTATCCATAATTCTTGAAAATAGTAATGTTCACATGTTCACACAGACGTGGTAAAATTTAACATTAAATTATTGCAGTACAACTACCGTTAAATTAATATTAAAGTATTATTTAATAACCGTTATTTGATTGAAACATTATTAAGTAATATTAAACTACTACTAAATTACACTTAAATTACTGTTATTTAAACGATAATAAATAAAACTACGAGAAAAACACACATACCGATCAAAGGAGATACTGAAGCCAATTGTGAAGTCGATGGATGAGTGCATATCACCAAGTGCTTGCTGATAAAAATTAAATCATAATTTATTATTAAATTACTCAAAAATTAATATCCACTAATTAAATCTTAAATTACTTTTTAATAACCGCCAATTAATTCTTAAATTACAGTTTAATAACCGCTAATTAAATCTTAAATTATTATGATATTACCTGCTAATTAATTCTTAAATTACTGTTTAATAACCGATAATTAAATATTTAATTACGGTTTAATAACCGCTAATTAAATCTTTAATTACTGTGATATTACCTGCTAATTAAATCTTAAATAACTGTTTAATAACCGCTAATTAAATCTTAAATTAATATTTAACAACCGATAATTAATTCTTAAATTACTGTTTAATATCCGCTAATTAAATCTTTAATTATTGTTTAATAACCACTAATTAAATCTTAAATTACTGTTTAATAACCGCTAAATAAATCATAAATTATTGTGTAATAACCACTAATTAAATCTTAAATTACTATGTAATGACCGCTATTTAAATCAGAAATTAATATTTAATAACCAATAATTAAATCATAAATTACTGTTTAATAACATCTAATTAAATCATTAATTATTGTATAATAACTGTTAATTAAATCATAAATTATTTTTTAATAACCTCTAATTATATCTTAAATTATTGTTTAATAATCGCTAATTAAATCATTAATTATTGTTTAAAACTGCTAATTAACTCTTAAATTACTTTTTAATAACAGTAATTAAATATTAAATTATTATTATGTAAATGCTAATTAAATATAAAATTGTTGTTTAATAACCGCTAATTAAGTATTATATTATTGTTAATTAACCACTAATTAAATCTTAAATTAGTTTTAATAACCGGTACATCTAAAAATATTGTTTAACAACCGCTAATTAACTATTAAATTAATCCTAAAAAAACGCTAAAGTACTTATAAACTCCTCCTAAACTACTACTAAACTACTACTAAACTAAAATAAAAAAAATAAACATTAGGAGAGGGGGAGAGGAACTTACGAGGAAGTGAAGCCAAGCCAAGGGGTGGGGGTGGGAAATGGGGGTTGGCCGGCCCCTTTTATATAGGGGAGGAATCGGTGGCTGGTTGGCCGACTGGGGTCACGTAGCAGCCAGTCGGTGGTTGAACGGACGACTAGCTGCCACGTGGCCCCAGCCGGCCAGAAAAGAGCCATTTTTTGTCATCTTGCGCACGTGGCAAGGAATCGCAGGGAGTCTGCCCTTGATTGATCGACTCCTGTTGATATGGCACGAGTCGGCCGATCAGGAGCCGACTTAGGGTCAGTCGGCTCCTGGTCGGCCGACCGCACCTTCGTTTTGCAATTTTTTAAAACGACAATACAGTTTTGATTTTTTTTAAAAAATATATTATTTAAAAAAATTCGCACCAGCAGTGGTGCTGACGGAGAGGCGGCGGCACCAGCACAATGCTCCAGTTCTAAAAATCAAGCCGGTCTTGAGCTGATCTAAAAATCAAGTTGAATTCAAGATTCTCACGAGACTAGAGATTTTCTTTCAACCCAATACTTAATATAGAAAAAATATCTATCATTATATTTTTCATCAGTTACATATACTTAATACAAACAAATTACTCTAGCATAATATACTCACTTCATAATTGCTTTCTACCAATAGCACATACAACTTGATCTGGAGAAATCTTCCAACCAGTTATACACTCTACTGATACACAATAAACCATACACAAACTAAATTTTTAAACCGAATCTTCCAAATATCCAAATAAACCGGAGTCATACTACATCTCGAGGCCCATATAATCAGGCGACCATGCGTCCATCCCTCCACACCGCAGGTTGCGATTTGTTACCTCGAGTCATCACTGCTGAGATCGTCGGATTCGTGGCCATGATGATTGCGATGAAGGTCGTCCTCTGCATCGGCGGCGGCCTCGCCGTCACCGACGTCACCTTCACCTACGACGTCGAGGGCGCTAACACGTGGTTCCGGGAGCTCTGCCCCATTTACCGCGGCCACCGCCTCCGCGCACCCCTCGTCGTCGGCCTCGTCGCGCTCCGCGGCCGTGCGCCGCTTGACTGGCGCAGCTCGTGGAAGAAGGTGCATGGCATGCGTGGCCACCCGCAGGCTCCGGACAACCCCATCCGCTGCATCGCGATCTGCGTCGGCGGCTCGGATGTCCTCGTGTACACGGGCGGCCTGCTACCTTTCAAGAAAAGCAAAAAGATGTCCCAGATCCGCGTCTTCCTGGCCGACAAGCGCATCACGGTGGCTTGCGTCGGCGCACGGGACGCGGCGGAGAAGCTGGCGGAGGAGTGGGAGGTGCACGTGGCGCGGCCGGCGGAGCTGACGGATATGTTCGCGCGCGCGTTCGGTAAGGCGGCTGGGGTGGAGCCAGAGAAGGAGCCCAAGAAGTGGTGGATGAGCAATGCGGAGCTCCGGAGGGCGAGGGCGAAGGCCGAGGCGGAGAAGGACGACGAATGCGACGACGAGGAGGCCGAGCAGGGAAAGCGGCCGGCGAAGGTGGTGAGTGGGCGGTCCCTGGAGCGCATGGCGCGCGTGGCCCTCGGCCCGGAGATGAGACTCGCGCGGTGTGGCCAGGGAAGGCGTGCCCGTCGGCAACTGCTCGTCCCGCTAGATCATCATATCGTGGCCACGAATCCGACGATCTCACCAGTGATTATCTCAGGTTTAACGCGTGCTTGTTGAATGGTAGTTGGATCGGATTGAGAATTGAGACGTGTACTGTCGGTTTCTGACTATTTGGGATGGATTTGTTCTTGCTTTTGGATTTTGATCAACTGGGAGATGATTTTGAATCCATCTTTCTATGTCTTGTGCTGTCTATAACAATTAAGAAATCAAATAAATTATTTTATTACTTTTCATATATTCTATTTTATAAAATGAGTTGTTTATTTGATAAATGTATCCTTTAATTTATTTGATAAGGATAAATATTAAACCACAGATAAAAAAGCTAAAGTTTCAAACAAGAACAGCTTCTCCCAGTGACCGGTGTTAGAGCAGGATTGTTTGATCAACAAGTTGGCAGAATTCTGGGTTTTCGTTTTGGGAAATTTTGGTTGGTTTTGGTCTGAACTACTATGAAGTTAGGCAATTAGCCATTCGGCATCAGCCTACTTCGTCCGCTTCTTGTCCTCCTTATTCCTCCCCGTACGCGGGCGTCACCCGATCGGCCAGGAATGCGTGGAGATGCGGATGCCATCCTTGAGCAGCCTGAGCTCGAGCAGTCCTATAGGAGAATTCTCATGAATAAGTTCACTAAGCTGAGAAGGATCATCAAAGGGGTCATCCAAGATATATGTATGTTTAATCCTGTCTATTGTGCATTTTGCAGAAGGTCAGCAACTGGAAATAAAGAAGAAACAACAAAAAGTAGAGCCTGAAAGTAAGTAAACAGGCATGTTCTAAGTTAACTATACAGTCAGTAGTTTTCCAAGGTATCAATTAGTATTCTACCTCACTACCTGATGTCCTTAAATGGTCTCCCTTTATCATCAACATAAGTTTCATTAATCTTTGTCAACGTGTCAAAGCCTTCAGCAACCATGCCAAACACCTATATAATTCACAAGGACAGATATATGAATTACTGCAGATAAAGTGGGTATTCACAAACAGTTTTATGAGAAGGCGCACCTTTAAACAAGATTGCCAACAAGTATTCATTGCTCTAGGCTCCGAACGAGTTGTTTACATCATACCCTTTTAACATACACGGTCAGCCTTACTTGAGCTGTGAATTCAGGGTGAAGCTTAATCTCTGCAACATACTCCCCAATTTCACGAATTTCTGGCACTGTTATGAGACGCTTGTCAACATCCCTGCATGAAATAATTTCAAGTAAGCAAAGCAATAGCAAAGAGAGCATTGTCAATCCTTCCAATCAGAAAAAGAGTGATTGTTAAACACACCTAGAAGGGTGTACCTATTAAGCTGTGACTTTATGATGTCAACAAGATCTTATGCTGTGACACTGTAGAACATACGGAATTGTTATACAATACAGGTATGATAAGAAGATAGATAAAAGACTATCCATTTAATAAGAACTTGCCTCCCGAATATCTGTTTTCCTTTCCCACCTTTACGTGGTACTTTGAAAGCCCCAATAGTTTCAAAAACTCGGGCAAGTTGTTGTGCCTCTTCTTTTACCTGCTCAAGCACAAATGCATTACAGGTTAAGATTGTGCCAACACTCAATGATAGCATGTATATTCTCTTATGGAAAATTCCTTTCACATGAATATATCATACTTTAGACTTTTCACAGAATAGGAAAATTAGTTTTGATTGCCAGATTTTTTTACCAACTCTACAAAATAACAAAGGGTTTACTTACCCGCTTCTTTTCAGCTTATATCCTCTCCTGTTCTAGTTGCATTTCCCTGCAAAGAACAGTCAAGGAAAGTAAGTGGCTTACTCACTTCCTTTCACACAAGAAAATTGAACATTGCCTGTCCTATATATGTAAGAAAAAACCTGAACTGATCCAGAAATGCAGAATGCCCATTTATATAAAGTTCCAACCCAGAGTTCCATAAGGAGGCAAGCGATGCAATGGGCCATCAAATTAATCATACCATTAAACTAACTATGATTAAACATAAGAATTGCTTAATTAATTTTGCTGGGAGTGCCTACCTATCTCAGTTGGAGCATAGCCTATACAGTTCATGATGGCTGTGAGATGTTTGCAAGATAGAAGCTTACTTGAGGACTTCTGGGGTGAGCAGCTGAGCATTGCCCTTGGGCAGAAGGAAGTTGCGGGAGAACCCAGCTCTCACCTTCAGCGTGTCCCCTTTCTTTCCTACCTCTGCTATGTCATCTGTCAGTATGATCTACAGAGAAGAAGAAACTCAAGTAAAGTAGTGTGACGCATGTGATGCTAGAGTATAGAGATGCATAATAGGCAGGGAAGATGATTAGGCTATGGATCATTTTAGAATGTGCAGGTGCAAATTATAAATTGGGTGTATCTACATTATGCTTAGTTGGAACTTTCCCTACTAACAACATGCTGAAACCAACAGTTCTGTGGTATCTAACAGAATGATTGTAGATATGCAGTGTTGAAAAAATCGGCCGATCAGCCGATTAATTGGCCGATTAATCGGTGATCGGCCATGGTCCAGTTATTTTTCGCTGAAATCAGCCAGAAATCGGTGGACCGATTAATCGGTCGGTCAAACCGATTAATCGGTGGTCAACCCAATTAATCGGTGCCAACCGATTAATCGGTCCAGCCTGGGGAGCTGCAAAAAAATAGGGTTTTCCCCCTCTTCCCTCTCTCCCGGTCAAACGCCAGATCTGACGCCGAGCAGTGCCCGCCGCCCCGCCGTCCGCCGCCCAGCCATCCCGCCGTCGTCCCCGCAGCAAGCGCTGTCGTCGCCCAGCTCCCCTCCCGCGTGAGCGCCACAGGCCAGATCTGGACGCCGAGCAGTGCCCGCCGCCCCGCCGTCCGCCGCCCAGCCATCCCGCCGTCGTCCCCGCACGAGCGCGCGTCGCCGGCTCCCCTCCCGCCCGAGCGCGCGTTGCCAGCTCCCCTCCCGGCCGAGCGCGCGCCGTCGTCGCCGGAGCCATGCTCTCCCAATACGCCGGCTCCGGCCTTCTTCAGTAGTGGGGAAAGGGAGAAGAAATAGGTTTGAGAGAGGGGTCCCGAGAGAGAGACGGAGGGAATGAGGGATGACGTGTTGTGAAAAAGAAAACGTATACGCGGCATTTGTGCCTGTGATTAGGGCATTGTGGTGAGTCGATAGAATTAGACAGGTGTCAAATGCCTAGTGACCATTCTCCTGTAGATTCCAAGTGACCATTCCCCTAGAAATATTAAATATGAACACTATAATATATTATTTAAATATTTAGTCAACCGATTAATTGATCGACCGATTAATTCATTTAATCCCCGATTAACCGATTAATCCCTACTCAGTGGTTGGCCGATCAGTTACCGATCACCGATTTTTCTAATATTGTAGATATGACTTGTAGTTTCTCATCTTTTGTTAGTTGTGGGTGTGTGTGCGTTTTGGCTGCGTGCATCCTAGCTACAAGGAAACCAAGAGTGTATTCCAGACAGTTATATCACCTTGATGTAAATAAAGTTTCCATTATCTAAAAAATGAAATGACTTTTGCCTCTGGGATGCAATCTTCCATTTGTCGTAATATACATCAGAACGTGAGGAATTCACAGCATGTGTGCATATACACAGTAATTTTAAGTAAAGTTTGCAACTGTAATTGGATCGATGGGATGCAGTGCATGTGCGGCATGTGTGGTTGATTGGTTGGTGATGGTACATTGGGTATGGCTAACTCGAGCCGGGGCAAAAGCACCACCCGCAACAGCTTGTCCAATATCACCACTGCTACGACTGCTTAGGGCAAACGAATTGCTATGGGAGTAGCCGACCTGGCGGTACTTCTTGACCTTGCCCTGGGCGACGATGACCAAATAGGGGACCCAACGCGCCGGCGGACGCGAGGGGGGTACGGAGGAGGCGGCGCTCCAGGCGAGCGTGGACGCGCACGACGACGACGCCATCGCGTTCGCGCTGTGGGAGAGGAGATTGAGGGGACTGGGAAGAGCGCGTTGCTCTGCTCCGAGCAGCCGCTCGTCTAGTCTTATCCACTTTCCTAGCTCTAGGGCTTGACGCCGACGGGGGAGAAGGGGAGGTGGCTGTGGGGGCGGCGTGGTGGCCGGTGGGGGGGAATTGAGACTGTGGGAAGGGTACGGGATGTGGTAGGGTTTTCACTGTGAGCAGCTCGATAGCACATTTCAATTTTTTGATAGGCACGTCTGTGTAATTTTTTTGTACCTAAATAAAAATATTTTTAGCGATAGAGGTCTATTGATGCATTTACCGACAGCTGATCTGTCATTACGCATTACCGATAAATTATTAGACACAATTTATATTTATTACCGACATATGGTCTGTTACACGTATTACCGACAGATTTACTGACGTTAAATTATGTCGTTAAAACGATGTCATGGTGTAGTGTCGGCCGACTAGGGGCTGACTCGACCCTAAGTCGGTTCCCACCGTAAGTATCTTAGTTTTGTAATTTTTTGAAACGGTAATAGAGTTTTAATTTTTTTAAAAAAATACTATTTAAAAAAATCGCACCAGCAGTGGTGCTGCTGGAGGCGGCGGCGCCAGCACAATGCTGCAGTTCTACACCGACGAGACTGCAGGCCACAAGATGTCCCCGAACGTTGTCCTCATCGTGAGCATAGGGTTCATTGCCGTCGTTGCTCTTCGATCTCCATGTTTTCGGCAAGCTGTATCGCACCTCCGCCTAAGTTTATAGGAGTACTACCATACCCCTGCATGCAATGTCTATCAAGAGAAGAGCTCGCAGTCTGATGAATAGCAAGTGACTGACTTATTGTTATTACATCTTTGTCATTTTGTTTGGTCATTGTTTCCATAAATACAGCAGGTAGTCTTATTAACCTTTTCCATCATTTTTTTCCTATACCTATGTTCATCTCCTAGTCAGATGTAGAGTTAGCGAAAAGATAGAATGGTACACCACTTGACCATTCATATTCTATTCGGTAACGTATTTAATGCTCAAATAGGTGTCGTGCTCATATACATATTTTAAATGTGTGTCATCTATCTCTTATCCAACGGTGACCTTCAATTTTACAGAAAACACCTCCCACCTTCATTCAACGGCGTTGAAATTTTTGTAGCTGGGCCCCTAGGCTCTCCGTCCAAAACAGGTCACCGTTAGATGAGAGATAGATGGCACATATTTAAAATATGTATATGCAGTGGCGGATCTAGGATTTTACCGTTGGATATGCCACATTAAAATTTATACATACAATTCGGTAAAAAAAATCTAATTGGTTAAATAGTTATTTGTAATTCAGTACACATATAGTCGTATACTAAGTAATATAATAAATTTTAATTAAATGATAAGTTAAAAACTTTCATAAATATAAATAATTCAAATATCATATTAACAAAACATACATACAAGGAGAGGCTTTTCGCTATGGCAGCATATAAATTTTTTTGGAGAGGTTTGTTCATCAAACATCCAAAAACCACGGAGAAAAAATAATCAAACAGCTAAATACCAAAGAAAAAATAGTATAACTGCAAATAAAAAATTAATCAAATAGTTAAAGACAAAGTAAAATCATTATATATGCATTGAACGACGTACAAATGAGAAAAAATAATCAAACAGCTAAATACCAAAGAAGACCTAAGCGCTCTATCCACTAGAGTTATTTTTCTTGGTAGAAATTTAATATATGTACGATATTACTCATCTTAAACCAGGGTATGCCATGGTCATACTGGCATACCCTGTAGATCCGCCGCTGTGTATATGAGCACAACTGTTTAAGCACCGGATACGTTGACTTCATATTCTATCTATCTAGTAGATAAAGGGCTTATGTCAAATCAATGTAGCTATAAAAAACTAAGGTGTGCCACTTCACACAGTATATTGTACTGGATTTAAAAAATACACAAAGAATAAAAATTTGTTAATAATAACTAAAAAATGTTAGACATAGCTCGCCCCTGCGTCTGACGTGGCATGCCGCACCTTCCAGAAACCGCTAACCCATTACCCATTAACCGCGTCTGATCGAGCCACGCCGCCGGCCCCCACACAAGTACACGCCTCCGTCTGCCTCCACGGCTCCCCGCACCACCCCTACCTTTTCCAGCTTCGTCTCCCTAACTAACTCCTCGACCGCAAGGCCAAAACGTTCGCCTTCGCCGGCTCCACCTCCACCACCACCCCGCTGCTGCCGCCATGAAGGGTGCAGCGGAGGTCACCCTCTTAAAGAAGGTCTGCGACGACGATTGCGACGAAGAGAACTACTGGTACTACTGGTATCGCTACCTGAAGGTCGTCCTCTCCATCGGCGGCGGCCTCGCCGTCACCGACGTCACCTTCACCTACGGCGTCGAGGGCGCTAAAACGTGGTTCCGGGAGCTCTGCTCCATTTACCGCGGCCACCGCCTCCGCGCACCCATCGTCGTCGGCCTCGTTGCGCTCCGCGGCCGTGCGCCGCTTGACTGGCGCAGCTCGTGGAAGAAGGTGCCTGGCATGCGTGGCCACCCGCAGGCTCCGGACAACCCCATCCGCTGCATCGCGATCTGCGTCGGCGGCTCGAAAGTCACAAGTACACGGGCGGCCTGCTACCTTTCAAGCAAAGCAAAAAGATGTCCCAGCTCCGCGTATTCCTGGCCGACAAGCGCATCACGGTGGCTTGCGTCGGCGCACGGGACGTGGCGGAGAAGCTGGCGGAGGAGTGGGAGGTGCACGTGGCGCGGCCGGCGGAGCTGACGGATATGTTCGCGCGCGCGTTCGGTAAGGCGGCTGGGGTGGAGCCAGAGAAGGAGCCCAAGAAGTGGTGGATGAGCAAGGCGGAGCTCCGGAGGGCGAGGGCGAAGGCCGAGGCGGAGAAGGACGACGAATGCGACGACGAGGAGGCCGAGCACAGAAAGCAGGGAAAGCGGCCGGCGAAGGTGGTGAGTGGGCGGTCCCTGGAGCGCATGGCGCGCGTGGCCCTCGGCCCGGAGATGAGACTCGCGCGGTGTGGCCAGGGAAGGCGTGCCCGTCGGCAACTGCTCGTCCCGCCCACCCCTCCACCATCGCTGTGTTCGTCGCTAGATCATCATATCGTGGCCACGAATCCGACGATCTCACCAGTGATTATCTCAGGTTTAATTTAACGCGTGCTTGTTGAATGGTAGTTGGATCGGATTGAGAATTGAGACGTGTACTGTCGGTTTCTGACTATTTGGGATGGATTTGTTCTTGCTTTTGGATTTTGATCAACTGGGAGATGATTTTGAATCCATCTTTCTATGTCTTGTGCTGTCTATAACAATTAAGAAATCAACTAAAATTATTTTATTACTTTTTATATATTCTATTTTATAAAATGAGTTGTTTATTTGATAAATGTATCCTTTAATTTATTTGATAAAGATAAATATTAAACCACAGATAAAAAAGCTAAAGTTTCAAACAAGAACAGCTTCTCCCAGTGACCGGTGTTAGAGCAGGATTGTTTGACGACACCAGATTTTGGATGAAACAGTCAAGCCAAAAGATTTTGGATGAAACCAGATTTTCTGGGTTTTCGTTTTGGGAATTTTGGTTGGTTTTGGTCTGAACTACTATGAAGTTAGGCAATTAGCCATTCGGCATCAGCCTACTCCGTCCGCTTCTTGTCCTCCTTATTCCTCCCGGTACGCGCGCGTCACCCGATCGGACAGGAATGCGTGGAGATGCGGATGACATCCCTGAGTAGCCTGAGCTCAAGCAGTTCGCCGCCGCTGCCGTCCGGGAATTGCTGGTAGTGCAGCTGGGATCTGATAGGCCGGACGGGGAGGCAGCCGCCGCGGGAGAGGGCGCCGAGGACAGGTCGCGGGGACAATCCGGCGACCTCCCTGAGCCACCGCACGCCTCAGTAGCGTCGTCTCTGCCGGAGAAGGCTGGTTGTTCAAAAACACCATGAATAATGTTTGCAGTACTGAAGCTTTTTACTCGTCGTCGGCGTTACATGTCTGATAGCATTCGTAGACTGGGTTTCTTACTTTCTTTTCGACGTCGTAATTAAAAGAGATAATCAAATCTTTATCTATGCTAAGTTCAGATCATGATGCTATATAAGAACTGGCATTACACTGCTCCTACTGTGCTTGTTCTTAGTTTAGAAGATGAGAGCAAGTGATATGCATATGAGCAAGGACTGCTAGCGCTGCTGGCTTGTGCCTCACTATCTCTTGATGCATGAAATCTCCAAATACCACTTGGACGTGCCATGTTACAAGAGATCCTGGAGTGTTGCTCAAAGTTTCCATAAGGCTGTGGCATGGAAGGATGTGTCCCTTGTTCGACTGCATTATAACCTATGTGTTTTAGCGATAGTTTAACAAAACTGGGTTCAATATGCTCAAAAGATTAGTTTGGTGACTTGTCTTGTTTGGCGAAAGGCGAGGGAGTGACTTCCGAGAAGTATTCCGGCTCCTCGACGACGTCGTAGTCTTCTCAATACGAATAAACTAAACGTAACATTTAATTAAACAATCCAAAAATCACACAACAGGCATATAAGTTTTGATTGGGTTGAATCAAGGAAAACAAAGTTATTAAGTTTCTGAAATTGTTATAGGAATGTTTAAAAATGAATTTTTGAGTGAGTTAAGGATTCTCTTCAGTGTATTCTTTCGATAACTCCGGTTCCTCTAGACTTGGCTGCACAATTACATCATCCTTGCATGCAACCAACAGAGGCTGTGCTTTCAGGTTTTCTCCAGCCAGCTTGTTCTTGCTACCCAACAAGGCATTGCCAAGGCAAGGATCACCTTCAATAAGTACATGTGGCGATGCTGCAATCAACTTCCACCACACTGGAGCCTGTCAAAAGGACTGCTAGCGCTGCTGGCTTGTGCCTCACTATCTCTTGATGCATGAAATCTCCAAATACCACTTGGACGTGCCATGTTACAAGAGATCCTGGAGTGTTGCTCAAAGTTTCCATAAGGCTGTGGCATGGAAGGATGTGTCCCTTGTTCGACTGCATGTATAACCTATGTGTTTTAGCAATAGTTTAACAAAACTGAGTTCAATATGCTCAAAAGATTAGTTTGGTGACTTGCCTTGTTTGGCGAAAGGCGAGGGAGGGACTTCCGAGAAGTATTCCGACTCCTCGGCGATGTCGTAGTCTTCTCAATACGAATAAACTAAACGTAACATTTAATTAAACAATCCAAAAATCACACAACACGCATATAAGTTTTGTTTGGGTTGAATTAAGGAAAACAAAGTTATTAAGTTTCTGAAATTGTTATAGGAATGTTTAAAAATGAATTTTTGATTTTCTACAAGGGAATAAAAATGTATTTTAAAGTATTTTAAACTTCTAACTAATCTAAAAAGTCAAGTTCAGTGTAAACCTAGTGTTCCTATTACATCAACATGAAGAGGATAAAAGATAAATTTTCCTAAAGTGAATTATGAACATATACTAAAGTGCATTTGAACACAAAATACTCAAAACAAACCTACTATTTTTATTGTATAAACATGTAGAGAATAAAATTATAAATTTTTTGGAATTGAAATGGTTAAATTTGGAGTTAAAATGAACAAGATATGAATTTTAGAAGTTTAAAGCTATTTCTGGAATTTAAATTAAACCTAAAACAGGCGTCGGTCCACGGTGAACATTTCATACTATTCCGGTTCTTTTGCTCGTCTTGAAAAGCTCAAGATGTGTTCTTTCTGATCTTGTGCTTGCTCCTTTTCTACATCAAAAACACCATGAATAATGTTTGCAGTACTGAAGCTTTTTACTCGTCGTCGGCGTTACGTGTCTGATAGCATTCGTAGACTGGGTTTCTTACTTTCTTTTCGACGTCGTAATTAAAAGAGATAATCAAATCTTTATCTATGCTAAGTTCAGATCATGATGCTATATAAGAACTGGCATTACACTGCTCCTCGTAGACGTACTCCTACTGTGCTTGTTCTTAGTTTAGAAGATGAGAGCAAGTGATATGCATATGAGCAAGGACTGCTAGCGCTGCTGGCTTGTGCCTCACTATCTCTTGATGCATGAAATCTCCAAATACCACTTGGACGTGCCATGTTACAAGAGATCCTGGAGTGTTGCTCAAAGTTTCCATAAGGCTGTGGCATGGAAGGATGTGTCCCTTGTTCGACTGCATTATAACCTATGTGTTTTAGCGATAGTTTAACAAAACTGGGTTCAATATGCTCAAAAGATTAGTTTGGTGACTTGTCTTGTTTGGCGAAAGGCGAGGGAGTGACTTCCGAGAAGTATTCCGGCTCCTCGACGACGTCGTAGTCTTCTCAATACGAATAAACTAAACGTAACATTTAATTAAACAATCCAAAAATCACACAACAGGCATATAAGTTTTGATTGGGTTGAATCAAGGAAAACAAAGTTATTAAGTTTCTGAAATTGTTATAGGAATGTTTAAAAATGAATTTTTGAGTGAGTTAAGGATTTTCTACAAGGGAATAAAAATGTATTTTAAAGTATTTTAAACTTCTAACTAATCTAAAAAGTCAAGTTCAGTGTAAACCTAGTGTTCCTATTACATCAACATGAAGAGGATAAAAGATAAATTTTCCTAAAGTGAATTATGAACATATACTAAAGTGCATTTGAACACAAAATACTCAAAATAAACCTACTGTTTTTATTGTATAAACATGTAGAGAATAAAATTATAAATTTTTTGGAATTGAAATGGTTAAATTTGGAGTTAAAATGAACAAGATATGAATTTTAGAAGTTTAAAGCTATTTCTGGAATTTAAATTAAACCTAAAACAGGCGTCGGTCCACGGTGAACCGAATCCACCGTGAACCCGCACACTGTGCGCATGCGCCGAATCATGGATCGCCGTTGGATCGCGATCGAGCGGCCACGGGCGAGGCGGGGGCGTTAAGTTAACGTGGACGGCCAGGATTAAAACATTGAACCGGTACACGATGAAGGGCTCAGATTCACTACGAGTTTTAAAAACTAACGGACGCGCGAGATTAAAACGTACCGCTTCGCTCAGATCTGACGAGCTAGATTAAACCGAGGGATCGATTTAATCTCAACCGTTGGATCGCGATCACGTGGTCAGGGATGAATCCGACATGGCACGGGTACTCTACTCGTGCCGGTCGTCTTCTCCGGCGACGACGAGGGGCTAGCGACCACGGCGAGTGACGGGGGTGGATCCTAAGGGATAAAACGAAAGGAGGGGACTAGGGGGAACACGAGGGTACCGTTGGCGAGGCGAATGGTCATCGGAGCGAGGCCGGCGATGAGCGGGGGCGGCAAAGACGTTCGGGTCCTCGTCGGCGATGGGGTTCTGGTGGGGTTCGTCGGTGATGGATTGGTGGCCGAGGTCGGGGTGGCGCTTGCGGTCACAACGGTGCGATCGTCGAGGACGAAGGGGGACTCCGGCGACGGTGAGCGGCGGCTGGAGCGAGGGCGGTGGTGTGGCGTTAAACAAAGTGTTGCGGGCGTTCTGGTCGGGTTCATTTCGGGTGATAGCGAGGGGTGAACGCGGGGATGTTAGGGGGTTTAAATAGGGGTGCCGTGGGGGCAGAGGGGGCGCAATCGGGGGAGGCCGAGAGTAAACGCCGGCGAGGTGGTTTCCCTGCATGCGAGCGACTGCGCTGGGGCGATTACGCGGTGGAGTAATGGGGGAAACGGTCGGCGGGGCACGGGGAATTCAATGTCGGTGACGAATTGATGGGAGGGGTGGCCGGCGGGGCGGATCCGAGGCGGGATCGATGTCCGGCGGAGTTAGGGGGAGCGCCAGGGGGACGATGGTCCTGACAGGCGAGGGCCACCGGTCAGCGGGCGCGAGACGAGGGCGAGGCGACTGACGGGTGGGGCTGAGGTGTCGGGCGCGCGCACGCGGAGGGAGGGGGTCTCTGACGAGTGGGGCCTGGTTGTCAGTACGGGGCGTGGGGAGGGAGTGGGCTGGGCCGGTCGGTTGCGGGAGAGAAGGGGAAAGGGGCCCGTTACTGTTTAAATTTATTTCTGAATAAATTTAAATGCTGAAATTAGTTTAAAATATTTGGGTTGCTTCCAAGAGTGATAAAAATCTCTAAAAATTATCAAAAATACATCTTGGCCTTGGGATCATATACAAAAGTTTTCTAGCCTTTGGTTTGGATAATTCATCCAGGTTCTAGTTCATTTAAGCCCATAAGGGTATTAAAGGTATTCCAAAAGAATATCATTCCCAGAAAATATAATAAATGATATTTTTATTTTCTCAGAAAATTTGGGGTGTTACACACGACCACCGCAAAGTGGCGGGGCTACGCGCAGAGCACCGGGCCGTAGCCTCTCTTTTCGAGGCACCGGGGGAGGGGACTAGGGGAGCACCGATTAGGCGATGACTTGCTAGAGCCAGACGTAGCGGAGATGACGACGACCGGGTGATCTTAGAGAAACCGAATGATGGCTGGCATCTGGTGGTAGATCTCCGGCGGCCGCGCCTCAGCGTCGTATTCTTGGGTAGCGCCGGGCGCCGGCCATGACCCGAAAAATTGCGGGAAGCGACGAATCGCACCATCGAGGCAACAGACGTGTCACAGGACTGCGCGAGATGGAAATGACTTCAATATAACCTGCAAAGTTGAATGATCCTCTAGCCGTTCAATTCGTTGAAGAAGTGTTGAAAATTTTGAATCCGTATCGTTCACAAAATCTATTAGCTTGTCTTTGATTCATTGAAGTGTGTCATCTGCATTGCGTGACCCTTCAAAGATGTGGTCATTGTGAGAAACCTCCTCTGAATTGTCCGATAACGTCACAGCTTTACCATCATCAGCTTCTAAACGGATAAAAACCTACAAATAAAATATTAGGCTATTACCCTACTTAATCAAAATGCACTGCTAACACAATTGAAATCAACCTTTGCACATCCTGATTTCTTGACTCCCTCTAGTTGGGCACGCTTTGCGACCTTATTTGCACCCTAGTTAGCAATGAGCGGATGTTTATGCAAGCCATAATCAAAACAATCATATGCTACTTGAAAATGTTCGAAGTACCATATCTGTCAACAAAACAGTACACTCATCAAGATGTACATATTGCATTCATAAAAAAACAACACAACACTAATAGCAATCAAAATACCTGTAGAAAGGCAAGGTTTCCAACTAATCCGGTTCTTTTGCTCTTCTTGAAAAGCTCAAGATGATTGATGAGAAAATCCAATGTGAATTGTGCCCAATTATATCCTTTGAGTTCTTCAACATTTCATACTATTCCATAATATCTGCTGCTAACGTACTCCTTAGAACAAGGAGCCAACACGGTTCCTAACGCATATAACACAAACATGCTACAGAATAGGTCATTGGCTAAACCGTTGCCTATCTGGTCTTCCAAGTGTTTAAATGTTATTGTAGTTTCACCCCTCTCTTTATAAAAATTAAAAAGTTTAGGGTCGGCCTTCTTTGAACTAATTTCAATCTTTGCACCTTCGTCAACTAGGCCTAATATACAATGCACGTCCCATGTAGAAATTGGTACTACATGGCCATGTATTGTAAAACTTCTTTTACCTTCATTATATTTTTCAGCGATATCCTCTACGATAATACGCTGAATAGGCATGGAAGGTATGGTCAGCAAACATTCTAATCCTATTTCTTTAACACGACTCACTTGTTTCTTGGTCAACCTACCACATAGAGCAGCAAATTTCGCCGGCATACACACCGTAGGAGCCTAGTTACCAAACATGACAAAATATAAGTAAATACATCACTGTAATTAATGGTTCATGCATTTTTATACTTCTAAATAAATAATCAAGTACATACCATCAGCAAAATTCAATGATTTCCTCTGTATTTTGGATGTTGCTTCTGTTGTATGAGGATCCTTCACATGAAAAAACAAGGAAAAATGTACAAATAAAACTTATTCACACACACACAATGTAATGTTGGAACAAAGAACATTGACATGAACAATCATCTTTCTTTTCTTCTGCACTGATAATCTTGTGAACTGACAATGCAAGTTCTCAAAATACTTGGTCTCAACATACTACACAAGTGCAGAATTTACAATCTAAAACAGTAAAACAGTATGCAACAAGCTATAAAAGTTCTGCAATTTTCTGTTCTTGGCAGCTACCATCAGCAACTACATGAGTATGACAACATAATGAGGTCCCAAACAAAAGCAATCTCCAATCAATAATTCATCTACATTTACTCCTATCATACCTGCCAAAATCCCCTTCCTCTCTTTACTGACTTGCCGAAATCCCTTCAATCCGGTGTGCAGCTCAGGACTCTGTTGTGCAGTCGTTGGCCCTCACTTCAATCAACCGGCAGCTAGGCGACGGTGGAGACGGAATGCGGGATGGAGACCCGCACTACGACAGACCTCACTTCGACCGAAAGGGGCAAAGGGAGTCGGCTGACCTATGCTCAATCCTCCGGCGGCCAAGCGATGGTGGACACGAAATGCGGGACGAGAACACAATGCAGCAGAAAGAGAGCAAAGCGAAGGGAGGGATTCCGGCTAACCTCCGTTCAATCCGCCGACGGCTAAGCTACTAGAGAATGCAGTTTGCGTCGCGCCGACGAGCGGAACATGGTGGAGATGGAATGCGGGAACGACACCGGCGGTGGGAGAAGGGGAAATCGGTGGAGGAAAGAAGGGAGAAACATTGCTGCTGTGGAGGAAAGAAGGAGTGCTGGAGGAAAGAAGGCAACTGCAACCAGAAGAGGAAAGAAATCACAGTCACGAGTGCGCACTACTGTAGAGAGAGACACCGGGCACCGGCTATAGCCGGTCATAATTTTATTAATTAAATTTATTTTTGTTAATTCAAAAAAATCAAGGGCTAAGATTTAATCTACCGCTTACCTCTTAACAAGGATTATGTTGCACCGTAAAGGCCCCCATATTAATTTGCTAGCGGGTGTGGCGGCGTCGTCGGATGCGGCGAAGGCGGAATCTAGGGTTCCACCTGCACGCGGTAGCGGCGATAGCGGAATGGGCGCGCGGGACTGGCTCGGGGAAGCTAGGACTTCGTGTGCGCGTAATGGGCCGAGGCGGCTTGCATGCTTATTGGGCCAAGGCGGGGAGAGGTCAGCGCGCTGCGCGCGGTCCGTGCGGACGGACGAGTGAATCGACGCTTTAATATAGTAGAGATTTGCTGTTGAGTGTAGACTCACTTTTACCAACTTATGCAGCTCAAAAACTTGTGCAGAAAAAACCCTCTGCTGACTTCATAGAGTTCATACAAGATTAGAGTGTAAAGGAAAAAAAGAAATCATACAGTAATTCAGTAAACAATATTCACATTAACAATTTAACATGAACATTTTTACATTTTTTCAATGAAATTGTACTATATTACTTGACTGACAGGGGAAATTTGAAATCACTGTAGATTAAATGTAATTAACCACCAAAAGAGAACAATTAAGAAAATTTAAAGAGGTTGGTGTTTCTGATATGGTACCTATTATACATCAAACCTAAACCAAGTGATCTTGCCTTGACTAACACTCGGCTTGTTTTACAGTCGAACTACAAAATAAACCCAAATTCATCTCATTTCATTTCCAGCCGGTCTTGAGCTGATCTAAAAATCAAGTTGAATTCAAGCTGCTCACGAGACTAGAGATTTTCTTTCAACCCAATACTTAATATAGAAAAATATCTATCATTATATTTTTCATCAGTTACATATACTTAATACAAACAAATTACTCTAGCATAGTATACTCACTTCATAATTGCTTTCTACCAATAGCACATACAACATGATCTAGAGAAATCTTCCAACCAGTTATTGTGGCGCCCCGATTTACCGAAATCGGAACATTATTGAATTTCCATAGAAAAACAATAATACAAGAGGTTCATCATGCGACAATCTTACATACGACGGTATTCATGGTGCGCATACCATATTTATTACATCAGAGTTGAAATAAAAATAGTAATAAAAAGTAAATAGCATGACGAACGCCTTCTTCAGGATCTTTGCTTGACTGGGTCGCTACTCCAGACCGTCTTCATAGTAGGCATCCTCTGTGGGGTCCAACGGGTATGAGTACAAAAAGTACTCAACAAGCCACCGCAAATGCAAATAATAATGCAGGATAATAAACAAGGAAGGGTAATGGCTAACAGTGCGGAAAAGTACATTTTCAGTTATTGCAATTAGTGTAGTCAAATTTAATCATGCGGAAAAGTAAATATGAACATCAACAACATCATCTAACTCGAGGAGTACGTTTTACCTCCTCGCACAACAGTCCTTACATGTCAAACCATCATGCACATACATATTCAAAGTAATCTAACTGTGGGATGTCACGCAACCCGCCCTTGACCGTGGGCTCGGCTTTTCGAAAAGATTTAAGACTCTGATCAGAGATGTACTACTGTACCCACAAGGCACCCACTCATCCCAAACGAGATGACCCATACCACGGGAACTCATGCCAAAACCTCAGCATGAAATGCTCCAAGCGATAACCACCCGCTCTAGGTTTCGCCGGCGTGCCGGGCCGCATCCCGGCTAACGTCGCACCCCCTTTTGCGCCACATTGGTACGAGCCACCCGCAGGTGCTGCTTGACCCATCTCCAAATGGTGGCCTCGGTTTGGAACACTCCATACCTTAGTTAGGACTTACCCATTAGACTTGTGGTTAGTACGGAAGTGTATTGCAACGGATCCCTCAGACCGGTCCTTATAGTGCCCCGGGTGTTACCGACCAATGCCCTAGCTTGCACCCGGAACCCACCATGCATACACTCACAACCATAACTCATCACCGACAGTATTCCAAGGATAAGAAGTAACGGGGATCATATAGTAGAACCATTTTGCTACGACTCATTTTTATCCTATAGCGATCGTGTCAATACGTTGTACACTAGCTAATATCATTAATCATATGGTGACAAGGAGGTCAGGCGAGATAGCATGGCTTGGGTTGCACATCAAGGTCGGGGGATCCTAAATAAATATATTGTAAGGGTTTTCATTGGACTAATGCATGTATAGCCTATGTGTTTTAGCGGTAGTTTAATAAAGCATGAGTTCAATATGCTCAAAAGATTGGTTTGGTGACTTGCCTTGCTCAGCGAAGGGTGAGGGAGGAACTTCCAGGAAGTATTCTGGCTCCTCGGTGGCGTCGTAGTCTTTCCAATATAAATAAAATACAACATTCAATCAAACAATATAACATCACACAATAAGCACATAGGTTTAAGTTGGTTTGATTTAAAGCAAAATCAAGTTGTTAAGGTTCTGAAATTCACTTTATAAATAATTTTAAAAGGAACTAAAATGAAGTGTTGTTCTTGGAAAAAGAGTTTTAAATGTGAGTAACCTCATTGCAATCATTCTAATCAATTTAAAATGAAAGGTTCATGGGCAATTTTAGTGGTTTCATCTTATTAACAGGAAATAAAATAAAAATAAGCCTTACTAAAATTTAAATAATCAATTTCACATTTTTATCCTAAGGGTATTTGAACACCTATTTAAATAAACATGAAAATTTCAAAGTAAACATATGGTTTTTATGGAATGAATGTGTAGAGAATAATGTTATAAATTTTCTGAAATTGAAATGGTAATTTTTAGAGTTCAAATGTGCTAGATATGAATTTTACAAGTTTTAAACAGTTTCTGGAATTTATTTTTAAATTTAAATCCCCTCGGGTCCACGGTGATCCAGGCCCACGGTGAACCCGCGCACTGTGCGCGTGGTCCGGCCCAATCTGGACCGTTGGATCCAGATCCAACGCGCGAGAGCGAGGCCGGACGGTTAAGTGATAACGGACGGCCACGATTAAAACGCGTGAAAGGGTACTACGTGGATGACGAGATCGAGTGCGGGTTTTAAATAGAAATGAACGCGTGAGATTAAAAGATACCGCTTCGATTAGATCCGACGGTGCGGATTAGATCGCGCACGTGGTGAAACTGGCGCCGCTCGATCGCGATCGCACGGTCGGGATCGAATCCGACACGGCACGGGTACTCGACCCGTGCCGGTCGTCTTCTCCGGCGACGGCGAGTGGTACAGCGGCCACGGTAGGCTACGGCGGTCCTATCTAGGCCTAGAAATGGAAAGAGGACGCCTAGGGGATCACGGGGGTACCTTAGGCGAGGCGAGGGTCGACGGGACGTGGTCAGCGGCGAGGGTAGACGACGGAGTGGTTCGGGCTCCTCATCGACGATGGTGATCCGGCGGAGTTCGTCGGCGCTGGAGCGGTGGCCGAGGTCGGGGTGGTCATTGCGGTCACGACGGTGCGGTCGGCTAGGGCAGAGACGGTTGTCGGCAACGGTGAGCGGCGACCGGAGTGGGGGCGGTGGTGTGGTGCCAAAAAGAAAAACGTGGCGCTCTGGTTTGTTCTCAACGCGATCGGGCGTGCAGGCTGGACGTGGTGAAGGTCAAGGGCTTAAATAGAGGCGTCGGAGGGGCTCAGGGGTGATCGCATGCAAGGAAAGCCGAGGGGAGGGCTTTTACTCGCCGGCGAGGCCTCGGCCATGCACGGTGCTACGTTCCCAGGGCTTAAACGCGTCCCTTAACGCGATTAAACGGCCGGCGGGCCTCAGGGTGCATTAAACCGGCGCCAATTGAATGAGGGAGGGGCCAGCGAGGCGGATCCGAGGCGGGGTCGTCGGCCGGCGTGATTTGGGGGCGGTGGCGGGAGGTGGACGACGAGTTTGACAGGTGGGGGCCACTGGCCAGCGGGCGTGAGCGCACGAGCGAGGCGGCTGACGCGTGGGGTCGGGCTCGGGCATGAGAGAGGGGTGGCGCCGACAGGTGGGGCCAGGGTGTCGGGCGCGCACGCGAGGGGGAAGGGGCTCGCTGACGGGTGGGGTCGGGCTGTCAGACGGAGGCGGGCGAGGGTGACGGGCTGGGCCGGCCGGGAGAGAGAGAAGGGAGGAGGGAGGCCCAATACTGTTTCAAAACATTTCTGAATAAAAATAATTCCAGGAAATAGATTAAAATCTTAGGGCTACTTCCAAGGTTGGTAAAAATTTATAAAAACTCTCAAAAATATATTCTGGTCTTTGGATCATACATAAAAAGTTTTAGCTCCTGGTTTGGCCATTTACTCTATGTTGTAGTTCAAAATGGTAAAGAAGGGCATTAATGGTATTTTCAAAATAATAAAATCCAGGAAATTGAATTAAATAATATTTTTATTCCTTTGAAAATTTGGGGTGTTACAGTTATACACTCTACTGAGGAATCAGACAAATCATCATTTTTCTCTGCATTATGTTGTGCTAGCAATCTTTTTTTCTTTGCACCAGTCTCCCTTAATCCGCCTTGCAGTGAATTATGATACCCATTAGTATTTTCAATATCAGCAGGTGGCTTAGAGGATATTGCATTTCTTTTAACTGGAGGATATTGTATTTTCAATAATTGCCGAAGAAGGCGTAGAGCATGCCATCGACCGGCCCGCCGGCGGTGCATACCATCACTTTGCATTGGCCCATACTCCCCGTACCCATGGAGGAGTTGACCATCCCGAGGAGGACATCGGTTCCGAGCGTGCGGTCGTTTGCCTCGTCGATGACGATGGTGCCAAACCTAGCGAGGATCGGCACCAGGGCACCGAACAGGTCAAGGAGCTGACGCCTGACGAGTGGTCGTGAAAACGATGTCCGAATCCCACACCTTGCCGGCTTTCGCCGCGGCCACGATCACGATGTGACGCCCCGATTTAATAAATCAGAACATTATTGAATTTCCAAAGAAAAACAATAATAACCAGAGGTTCATCATGCGACAACGTACACACGGGTAATCATTCGTGGTACGCAGACCACATTATTACATAAGTGTAAAAAATAAAAAAATAATAAAAAGCATGACGAACACCCTCTTCAGGATCTTCTTCTTAACTGGGTCGCTACTAGGGATGGATTCAGGTCGGATACGGATGGAAACGAATCCGGATAGCACTATTTACCACATTTTAATTTGAATACGAATACGGATTCGGATGTTCTCGAATACAAATACAAAACGGATATTTCGAATACGAATATGTATTCGGATGTTTACTCGGTTAACTCCAAATGTTCGTTGTTTCACAAATTTTCCAAAAGTTCAAAGGGTCCAATATACCAAATTAGAATAATAATTAATAAGAAACAATGATACACAATAAACCATACACAAACTAAATTTTTAAACCGAATCTTCCAAATATCCAAATAAACCGGAGTCATACTACATCTCGAGGCCCATATAATCAGGCGACCATGCGTCCATCCCTCCACACCGCAGGTTGCGATTTGTTACCTCGAGTCATCACTGCTGAGATCGTCGGATTCGTGGCCATGATGATTGCGACGAAGAGAACTACTGGCATCGCTACCTGAAGGTCGTCCTCTGCATCGGCGGCGGCCTCGCCGTCACCGACGTCACCTTCACCTACGACGTCGAGGGCGCTAACACGTGGTTCCGGGAGCTCTGCCCCATTTACCGCGGCCACCGCCTCCGCGCACCCCTCGTCGTCGGCCTCGTCGCGCTCCGCGGCCGTGCGCCGCTTGACTGGCGCAGCTCGTGGAAGAAGGTGCATGGCATGCGTGGCCACCCGCAGGCTCCGGACAACCCCATCCGCTGCATCGCGATCTGCGTCGGCGGCTCGGATGTCCTCGTGTACACGGGCGGCCTGCTACCTTTCAAGAAAAGCAAAAAGATGTCCCAGATCCGCGTCTTCCTGGCCGACAAGCGCATCACGGTGGCTTGCGTCGGCGCACGGGACGCGGCGGAGAAGCTGGCGGAGGAGTGGGAGGTGCACGTGGCGCGGCCGGCGGAGCTGACGGATATGTTCGCGCGCGCGTTCGGTAAGGCGGCTGGGGTGGAGCCAGAGAAGGAGCCCAAGAAGTGGTGGATGAGCAAGGCGGAGCTCCGGAGGGCGAGGGCGAAGGCCGAGGCGGAGAAGGACGACGAATGCGACGACGAGGAGGCCGAGCAGGGAAAGCGGCCGGCGAAGGTGGTGAGTGGGCGGTCCCTGGAGCGCATGGCGCGCGTGGCCCTCGGCCCGGAGATGAGACTCGCGCGGTGTGGCCAGGGAAGGCGTGCCCGTCGGCAACTGCTCGTCCCGCCCACCCCTCCACCATCGCTGTGTTCGTCGCTAGATCATCATATCGTGGCCACGAATCCGACGATCTCACCAGTGATTATCTCAGGTTTAACGCGTGCTTGTTGAATGGTAGTTGGATCGGATTGAGAATTGAGACGTGTACTGTCGGTTTCTGACTATTTGGGATGGATTTGTTCTTGCTTTTGGATTTTGATCAACTGGGAGATGATTTTGAATCCATCTTTCTATGTCTTGTGCTGTCTATAACAATTAAGAAATCAAATAAATTATTTTATTACTTTTCATATATTCTATTTTATAAAATGAGTTGTTTATTTGATAAATGTATCCTTTAATTTATTTGATAAGGATAAATATTAAACCACAGATAAAAAAGCTAAAGTTTCAAACAAGAACAGCTTCTCCCAGTGACCGGTGTTAGAGCAGGATTGTTTGATCAACAAGTTGGCAGAATTCTGGGTTTTCGTTTTGGGAAATTTTGGTTGGTTTTGGTCTGAACTACTATGAAGTTAGGCAATTAGCCATTCGGCATCAGCCTACTTCGTCCGCTTCTTGTCCTCCTTATTCCTCCCCGTACGCGGGCGTCACCCGATCGGCCAGGAATGCGTGGAGATGCGGATGCCATCCTTGAGCAGCCTGAGCTCGAGCAGTCCTATAGGAGAATTCTCATGAATAAGTTCACTAAGCTGAGAAGGATCATCAAAGGGGTCATCCAAGATATATGTATGTTTAATCCTGTCTATTGTGCATTTTGCAGAAGGTCAGCAACTGGAAATAAAGAAGAAACAACAAAAAGTAGAGCCTGAAAGTAAGTAAACAGGCATGTTCTAAGTTAACTATACAGTCAGTAGTTTTCCAAGGTATCAATTAGTATTCTACCTCACTACCTGATGTCCTTAAATGGTCTCCCTTTATCATCAACATAAGTTTCATTAATCTTTGTCAACGTGTCAAAGCCTTCAGCAACCATGCCAAACACCTATATAATTCACAAGGACAGATATATGAATTACTGCAGATAAAGTGGGTATTCACAAACAGTTTTATGAGAAGGCGCACCTTTAAACAAGATTGCCAACAAGTATTCATTGCTCTAGGCTCCGAACGAGTTGTTTACATCATACCCTTTTAACATACACGGTCAGCCTTACTTGAGCTGTGAATTCAGGGTGAAGCTTAATCTCTGCAACATACTCCCCAATTTCACGAATTTCTGGCACTGTTATGAGACGCTTGTCAACATCCCTGCATGAAATAATTTCAAGTAAGCAAAGCAATAGCAAAGAGAGCATTGTCAATCCTTCCAATCAGAAAAAGAGTGATTGTTAAACACACCTAGAAGGGTGTACCTATTAAGCTGTGACTTTATGATGTCAACAAGATCTTATGCTGTGACACTGTAGAACATACGGAATTGTTATACAATACAGGTATGATAAGAAGATAGATAAAAGACTATCCATTTAATAAGAACTTGCCTCCCGAATATCTGTTTTCCTTTCCCACCTTTACGTGGTACTTTGAAAGCCCCAATAGTTTCAAAAACTCGGGCAAGTTGTTGTGCCTCTTCTTTTACCTGCTCAAGCACAAATGCATTACAGGTTAAGATTGTGCCAACACTCAATGATAGCATGTATATTCTCTTATGGAAAATTCCTTTCACATGAATATATCATACTTTAGACTTTTCACAGAATAGGAAAATTAGTTTTGATTGCCAGATTTTTTTACCAACTCTACAAAATAACAAAGGGTTTACTTACCCGCTTCTTTTCAGCTTATATCCTCTCCTGTTCTAGTTGCATTTCCCTGCAAAGAACAGTCAAGGAAAGTAAGTGGCTTACTCACTTCCTTTCACACAAGAAAATTGAACATTGCCTGTCCTATATATGTAAGAAAAAACCTGAACTGATCCAGAAATGCAGAATGCCCATTTATATAAAGTTCCAACCCAGAGTTCCATAAGGAGGCAAGCGATGCAATGGGCCATCAAATTAATCATACCATTAAACTAACTATGATTAAACATAAGAATTGCTTAATTAATTTTGCTGGGAGTGCCTACCTATCTCAGTTGGAGCATAGCCTATACAGTTCATGATGGCTGTGAGATGTTTGCAAGATAGAAGCATACTTGAGGACTTCTGGGGTGAGCAGCTGAGCATTGCCCTTGGGCAGAAGGAAGTTGCGGGAGAACCCAGCTCTCACCTTCAGCGTGTCCCCTTTCTTTCCTACCTCTGCTATGTCATCTGTCAGTATGATCTACAGAGAAGAAGAAACTCAAGTAAAGTAGTGTGACGCATGTGATGCTAGAGTATAGAGATGCATAATAGGCAGGGAAGATGATTAGGCTATGGATCATTTTAGAATGTGCAGGTGCAAATTATAAATTGGGTGTATCTACATTATGCTTAGTTGGAACTTTCCCTACTAACAACATGCTGAAACCAACAGTTCTGTGGTATCTAACATAATGATTGTAGATATGACTTGTAGTTTCTCATCTTTTGTTAGTTGTGGGTGTGTGTGCGTTTTGGCTGCGTGCATCCTTTATCTAAAAAATGAAATAAAGTTTCCATTATCTAAAAAATGAAATGACTTTTGCCTCTGGGATGCAATCTTCCATTTGTCGTAATATACATCAGAACGTGAGGAATTCACAGCATGTGTGCATATACACAGTAATTTTAAGTAAAGTTTGCAACTGTAGTTGGATCGATGGGATGCAGTGCATGTGCGGCGTGTGTGGTTGATTGGTTGGTGATGGTACGACTGCTTAGGGCAAACTCGAGCCGGGGCAAAAGCACCACCCACAACAGCTTGTCCAATATCACCACTGCTACGACTGCTTAGGGCAAACGAATTGCTAGGGGAGTAGCCGACCTGGCGGTACTTCTTGACCTTGCCCTGGGCGACGATGACCAAAGAGGAGGGGACCCAACGCGCCGGCGGACGCGAGGGGGGTACGGAGGAGGCGGCGCTCCAGGCGAGCGTGGAGGCGCACGACGACGACGCCATCGCGTTCGCGCTGTGGGAGAGGAGATTGGGGGGATCGGGAAGAGCGCGTTGCATTTCAATTTTTGATAGGCACGCCTGTGTAATTTTTTTGTGCTTAAATAAAAATATTTTTAGCGATAGATAAACTGAAGTCTATTGATGCATTTATCGACAGCTGATCTGTCATTACGCATTACCGACAAATTATTAGACACAATTTATATTTATTATCGACATATGGTCTGTTACACGTATTAACGACAGATTTACTGACGTTAAATTATGTCGTTAAAACGATGTTATGGTGTAGTGTCGGCCGATTAGGGGCCGACTCGACCCTAAGTCGATTCCCACCGTAAGTATTTTAGTTTTGCAATTTTTTGAAACGGTATAATAGAGTTTTATTTTTTTAAAAAAAATACTATTTAAAAAAATTCGCACTAGCAGTGGTGCTGCTGGAGGCGGTGGCACCAGCACAATGCTCCAGTTCTACACCGACGAGACTGCAGGCCGCAAGATGTCCCCGAACGCTGTCCTCATCATGAGCATAGGGTTTATTGTTGTCGTTGCTCTTCGATCTCCATGTTTTCGGCAAGCTGTATCGCACCTCCCCCTAAGTTTATAGGAGTACTACCATACCCCTGCATGCAATGTCTATTAAGAGAAGAGCTCGCAGTCTGATGAATAGCAAGTGACTGACCTGTTGTTATTACATCTTTGTCATTTTGTTTGGTCATTGTTTCCACAAGTACATCAGGTAGTCTTATTAACCTTTTCCATCATTTTTTTCCTATACCTATGTTCATCTCCTAGTCAGATGTAGAGTTAGCGAAAAGATAGAATGGTACACCACTTGACCATTCATATTCTATTCGGTAACGTATTTAGTGCTCAAACAGGTGTCGTGCTCATATACATATTTTAAATGTGTGTCATCTATTTCTTATCCAACGGTGACCTTTAATTTTACAGAGAACATCTCCCACCTTCCTTCAGCGGCGTTGAAATTTTTGCAGCTGGGCCCCTAGGCTCTCCGTCCAAAACAGGTCACCGTTAGATGAGAGATAGATGACACAAATTTAAAATATGTATATGAGCACGACTGTTTAAGTACCGGATACGTTGCCTTCATATTCTGTCTATCTAGTAGATAAAGGGCTTATGTCAGATCAATGTAGCTATAAAAAACTAAGGTGTGCCACTTCATATGGTATATTGTACTGGATTTAAAAAATACACGAAGAATAAAAGTTTGTTAATAATCTCTACTATTATAAAGCGGCTAGTTTTCCGTCCTCCGTCTACAAGCTCTCCGATCTCCGTACGTACCTTCCCACTTCCTAAAAAACCAATCAAAACTTATACCCCATAAAAACCGGTACCTAAACCGGGCCGCATGCAACCGCCCGCACACATAGCCGACCGCGATGCGCGCCTCCGTCCACCATTTTCGTCTTGCATTCCTCCCCATGCGCGCACGCAGGCCCGCTCCCCACACGTGTGTAGCGCCGCGCCACAAGTGTCTCCTCCCCACGTCGCTAGACACGGACGCGCAACGCTGTAACCGTCGGCACCCACCTTCCCCTCACTTTCCCTCTCGGTGCGCACTATTGCTGCACCACCATGCTACTATTCTTAAAACTATGGAGCTAGAGTCTTTCTTTAAGTTTTCACGCGATTTAGCTTATCGACTTGTTTGCAAGCAGTTTGCTGCAACTTGACATTTTGGAATACTCATGATTGAATATGTTTTGCTTGAACTATGCCATAACATCATTTCTTATAAAATATGTGTTCAACTTGAAATTGAAAACATTGTCTGAATTGCTTACTTGCACGAGATGAAAAATGCCTTGTGTTTCAAAATGTGTAAGATATTTTGCATTTTATTATGTCATTTAATGTTAGTATTATGGCATGATTGGTGTTGAATTTAATTCAATATCTTACATATTTTTTTAGGATAGGTGTAGTCATTCAATTAGTGCAATATGTTTTAGGTGCATTTCTTTTGCACATGCATGACATCTTGCAGCATATATGTGCAACTATAAATTGTTTTCAGAGTAAACAAAAGTATATAATATAGTATTTTAGCTTCAAACGGGTGTGTTCCAGTCATGTGTTCATTTTTACAAAAATTTAATTTTCATGTGCTAATTAATAACTATCTCAAATTTCCAGTCATGTTTCACTCGAAGTTGTAAAATAGTCAGGGATGTGAAAGATTGGCTTTTCCACTCTTATTTATCAATTACTTTATTAATACAATATTTGAACTATTTATATTTATGTAAGTTTCTAACTTAATCCTTCAATTTAAGACTTACCATATTATTATTTAGTGCACGTATATTAGGAGAGATCAACAATACAAGTGATCACATTCATCTGTATCTGCACTTAAACATACATACATTTAAGATTAATAATATTTACACTTTATTTGGCAGTAGAGTTTTTTATTGGTTACTTGATCTTATTATGTGTTATTGTTTTATTTCTTATTTCATTGCACTTACTAACATAGAGTACTGGTATCATGTATATTTCAGGCACATGAGTTGTTGGGTGGAGTTCTAGGTATATTCCAGGATAGCACATTCCCTGTTTTGCTTCAGGCTGCAGTTCATGTGAGAGAAGAAAATCAAGAAAACTGAAGAAGTTCTTGGCTAGTATGCTGAAAAGTATCCAAAGAATTCTAAAGGCGTGGTAGCAGCGCGACGATGGTGGTGCCGGCGCTGTTCATGTTCGGTGACTCGTTCGTGGACGACGGCAACGACAACAAGCTGAGCTGCCTCGCCAAGGCCAACTTCTTCCCCTACGCCTACGACATCGACTTCCCTCGGGGCGCCGCCACCGGCAGGTTCTGCAATGGCAACACCTTCGTCGATGCACTCTGTGCGTGTGTGTAACGTGGCATTAATTAACTCGCAATTGCAGGTTCTTGCTGTGAGATCGAGTCACATGACATGGCCAGATCAGTCCGTAGATGACCAATCTCTCCTAACATTTTGTTTTGATTTATTTTTCAGGTGATCTTCTGGGCGCTCGCTGCTGTCGGTGGCATCAACTACGCTTCAGCGGCAGGAGGCATCCTGGACGAGACCAGCCAGTACCCGGTATTAGTATTAAATATTATTACATACACATTGCAACATTAATAAATTTCATATTCTAAATAGATGATTTAATTCGATTCAAGGGTTTTAACTTGCAAGACGAGGAGTTGATGGCACCCGATGATGGATTGCCACAGCTTCGGAGCTTCTCTTGCAACGACAGCGGTAAGATTCTAGCCACTCCCTCGCAGGTGGTGGGATCCCGAGCTCCTGCGCCCGCGCTAGCCGGGTCGAAGGAGGACACTACTAGCGTCGAAGAGTGCAAACCACCGGCGCGGAGCAGAAGGGCCAGAAGAGATCGAAGCGACGCGTGCCGTGAAAGGATAGGTACAGAAAGAAGCTCACCGAGGTTAAGGAATTCTAGCCTGGATAAACGAGTTGCCTTTGTTAAATTGCACGCATCTTTTCACTTTGAGCATTTTTCGTTCTGTTGTATGCATGAAGTGAGACCACATTTTAGTCCGCAAGAATTTGAACGAGAGATCCTAAAATACCGATCTTTGCGGCGGAAAATTATCATCTCTTATAAATTTCCCTTTTATTTGTGACGGTGCATTTGTTTTGGATCAATGCGTTGGATATCGTGGTTCGTATGCAATCACATGGTATACAATAGATCACTATGAATTCTGGGTATTTTTTGTTGTATTCTTTGGCTTTACAAATATGACTTGTTTCAGACAGTAATATAATACATTGCTTCTTATAGTTGTAGTATTACTAAATATATTTAATAAATATCATGCTCTAAATAGATGCTTGTCATAATGTTATGCCACATTTGTAATTACAAATGGGATTTATTTTAGAGAATAATATATTACACTGCTTCTTATCATCGTAACATTACTAAATATTTTTAATAAATATCATGCTTTAGATAAATATTTGCTATTGAAAATAAATTTCGTTGCAAAGCACGTACACATTACTAGTAACTAAAAAAGTTAGACATAGCTCGCCCCCGACGTGGCACGCCGCACCTTCCAGAAACCTTTCTAACCCATTACCCATCCTTCGCCGAATTGTACGCTCCTGATCGAGCCACGCCGCCGGCCCCCACACAAGTACACGCCTCCGTCTGCCTCCACGGCTCCCCGCACCACCCCTACCTTTTCCAGCTTCGTCTCCCTAACTAACTCCTCGACCGCAAGGCCAAAACGTTCGCCTTCGCCTTCGCCTCCACCTCCACCACCACCCCGCTGCTGCCGCCATGAAGGGTGCAGCGGAGGTCACCCTCTTAAAGAAGGTCTGCGACGACGATTGCGACGAAGAGAACTACTGGTACTACTGGTATCGCTACCTGAAGGTCGTCCCCTCCATCGGCGGCGGCCTTGCCGTCACCGACGTAACCTTCACCTACGGCGTCGAGGGCGCTAAAACGTGGTTCCGGGAGCTCTGCTCCATTTACCGCGGCCACCGCCTCCGCGCACCCCTCGTCGTCGGCCTCGTTGCGCTCCGCGGCCGTGCGCCGCTTGACTGGCGCAGCTCGTGGAAGAAGGTGCCTGGCATGCGTGGCCACCCGCAGGCTCCGGACAACCCCATCCGCTGCATCGCGATCTGCGTCGGCGGCTCGGATGTCCTCGTGTACCAGCCCTACTGCAAAAGTCACAAGTACACGGGCGGCCTGCTACCTTTCAAGCAAAGCAAAAAGATGTCCCAGCTCCGCGTATTCCTGGCCGACAAGCGCATCACGGTGGCTTGCGTCGGCGCACGGGACGTGGCGGAGAAGCTGGCGGAGGAGTGGGAGGTGCACGTGGCGCGGCCGGCGGAGCTGACGGATATGTTCGCGCACGCGTTCGGTAAGGTGGCTGGGGTGGACCCAGAGAAGGAGCCCAAGGAGCCCGAGAAGTGGTGGATGAGCAAGGCGGAGCTCCGGAGGGCGAAGGCCAAGGCCGAGGCGGAGAAGGACGACGAAGGCGACGACGACGTGGCCAAGTACAGAAAGCAGGGAAAGCGGCCGGCGAAGGTGGTGAGTGGGCTGTCCCTGGAGCGCATGGCGCGCGTGGCCCTCGGCCCGGAGAGGAGACTCGCGCGGTGGCCAGGGAAGGTGGCCGACGCTGACTGGGGCAACCACGAGCTGGGCAAGGAGGCCTGGAACTACGCTGCGCGTGACGCCTACCTCTGCTTCGAGATCGCGGCCCGATGCCTCCAGAAGCTCGGCGTGCCCGTCGGCAACTGCTCGTCCCGCCCAGCCCTCCACCATCGCTGTGTTCGTCGCTAGATCATCATATCGTGGCCACGAATACGACGATCTCACCAGTGAGTACCTCAGGTTTAACGCGTGCTTAGTTTACTCTCATATCTTCAACTTAGCTTGTTGAATGGTAGTTGGATCGGATTGAGAACTGAGACGTGTACTGTCGGTTTCTGACTATTTGGGATGGATTTGTTCTTGCTTGTGGATTTTGATCAACTGTGCGATGATTTTGAATCGATCTTTATATGTCTTGTGCTGTCTATAACAATTAAGAAATCAACTAAAATTATTTTATTACTTTTTATATATTCTATTTTATAAAATGAGTTGTTTATTTGATAAATGTATCCTTTAATTTATTTGATAAGGATAAATATTAAACCACAGATAAAAAAGTTAAAGTTTCAAACAAGAACAGCTTCTCCCGGTGACCGGTGTTAGAGCAGGATTGTTTGACGACACCAGATTTTGGATGAAACAGTCAAGCCAAAAGCATTTGATCAACAAGTTGGCAGAATTCTGGGTTTTCATTTTGGGAATTTTGGTTGGTTTTGGTCTGAACTACTATGAAGTTAGGCAATTAGCCATTCGGCATCAGCCTACTCCGTCCGCTTCTTGTCCTCCTTATTCCTCCCGGTACGCGCGCGTCACCCGATCGGACAGGAATGCGTGGAGATGCGGATGCCATTCCTGAGTAGCCTGAGCTCAAGTAGTCTGCCGCCGCCGCCGCCGTGCGGGAATTGCTGATAGTGCAGCTGGGATCTGATAGGCCGGACGGGGAGGCAGCCGCCGCGGGAGAGGGCGCCGAGGACAGGTCGCGGGGACAATCCGGCGACCTCCCTGAGCCACCGCACGCCTCAGTAGCATCGTCTCTGCCGGAGAAGGTGCATGGCCGCTGTATGGGTCGATCAAAATTGTCTGGGTCTCAAGGGCGACTGGCTAAGGTTTTTATCCACGTCCGTAATTCTGTTTCATTGTATAACCGTAATTCCATTTCATTTTATATCTGCTGTCTGGCCATGGCTTTACATAGTTACTTGCACACATCCCTACTGCAAAAGTCACAAGTACATGGGTGAAGTTAGGCAATTATTCATTCGGCATCACCCTACTCCGTCCGCTTCTTGTCCTCCTTATTCCTCCCCGTACGCGCGCCATCCCTGAGCAGTCTGCCGCCGCTGCCGTCCAAGAATTGCTGGTAGTGCAGCTGGGATCTGATAGGCCGGACGGGGAGGTAGCTGCTGCGGGAGAGGGCGCCGAGGACAGGTCGCGGGGACAATCCGGCGATCTCCCTGAGCCACCGCACGCCTCAGTAGCATCGTCTCTGCCAGAGAAGGTGCATGGCCGCTGTATGGGTCGATCAAAATCGTCCGGGTCTCAAGGGCGATTGGCTAGGGTTTTTATCCACGTTCATAATTCCGTTTCATAGTTTATCCGCTGTCTGGCCATGGCTTTACATAGTTACTTGCACACATAACTATCCTGTTCGGCTGTACAGTACAACACAAATGGGAATTGTACAGTAGTCTATAATATCAGTATACACTATGTTTCTCCTTTCTACCTACAAGCGCAGCGACTACTGACCGTGTCTTCTTCCAACAGTAGAAGTCCAGTCACTTTGATAGTCATCGTAGCATTGTAGCCACAATGGCCATAACTCTGACGGAGCCTAGCGTGGAGAATATACACTAAACAGAAGATCACATCATCCAATGTATCATCATGTGACTGCTTATAAATGGCCAGGAGAAAAATAGGGGTTGCCATAATCTGGCAAAGCTCTTCTCTTCTAGATAAATATATTGTAGGGCTTCCATTTGACTAATGCATGTATAACCTATGTGTTTTAGCGATAGTTTAACAAAACTGGGTTCAATATGCTCAAAAGATTAGTTTGGTGACTTGCCATGTTTGGCGAAAGGCAAGAGAGGGACTTCCGAGAAGTATTCCGGCTTCTCGACTACGTCGTAGTCTTCTCAATACGAATAAACTAAACGTAACATTTAATTAAACAATCCAAAAATCACACAACACGCATATAAGTTTTGATTGGGTTGAATCAAGGAAAACAAAGTTATTAAGTTTCTGAAATTGTTATAGGAATGTTTAAAAATGAATTTTTGAGTGAGTTAAGGATTTTCTACAAGGGAATAAAAATGTATTTTAAAGTATTTTAAACTTCTAACTAATCTAAAAAGTCAAGTTCAGTGTAAACCTAGTGTTCCTATTACATCAACATGAAGAGGATAAAAGATAAATTTTCCTAAAGTGAATTATGAACATATACTAAAGTGAATTTGAACACAAAATACTCAAAATAAACCTACTGTTTTTATCGTATAAACATGTAGAGAATAAAATTATAAATTTTTTGGAATTGAAATGGTTAAATTTGGAGTTAAAATGAACAAGATATGAATTTTAGAAGTTTAAAGCTATTTCTGGAATTTAAATTAAACCTAAAACAGGCGTCGGTCCACGGTGAACCGAATCCACCGTGAACCCGCACACTGTGCGCATGCGCCGAATCATGGATCGCAGTTGGATCGCGATCGAGCGGCCACGGGCGAGGCGGGGGCGTTAAGTTAACGTGGATGGCCAGGATTAAAACATTGAACCGGTACACGATGAAGGGCTCAGATTCACTGCGGGTTTTAAAAACTAACGGACGCGCGATATTAAAACGTACCGCTTCGCTCAGATCTGACGGGCTAGATTAAACCGAGGGATCGATTTAATCTCGACCGTTGGATCGCGATCGTGTGGTCAGGGATGAATCCGACATGGCACGGGTACTCTACTCGTGCCGGTCGTCTTCTCCGGCGACGACGAGGGGCTAGCGACCACGGCGAGCGACAGCGGTGGATCCTAAGGGATAAAACGAAAGGAGGGGACTACGGGGAACACGAGGGTACCGTTGGCGAGGCGAATGGTCGTCGGAGCGAGGCCGGTGACGAGCGGGGGCGGCGAAGACGTTCGGGTCCTCGTCGGCGATGGGGTTCCGGTGGGGTTCGTCGATGATGGAGTGGTGGCCGAGGTCGGGGTGGTGCTTGCGATCACAACAGTGCGATCATCAAGGACGAAGGGGGACTCCGACGACGGTGAGCGGCGGCTGGAGCGAGGGCGGTGGTGTGGCGTTAAACGAAGTGTTGCGGGCATTCTGGTCGGGTTCGTTTCGGGTGATAGCGAGGGGTGAACGCGGGGATGTTCGGGGGTTTAAATAGGAGTGCCGCGGGGGTAGAGGGGCGCAATCGGGGAGGCCGAGAGTAAACGCCGACGAGGTGGTTTCCCTACATGCGAGCGACTGCGATGGGGCGATTACGCGGTGGAGTAATGGGGGAAACGGTCGGCGGGGCACGGGGAATTCAATGTCGGCGATGAATTGATGGGAGGGGTGGCCGGCGGGGCGGATCCGAGGCGGGATCGATGTCCGGCGGAGTTAGGGGGGAGCGCAAGGGGGACGATGGTCCTGATAGGCGAGGGCCACCGGTCAGCGGGCACGAGACGAGGGCGAGGCGACTGACGAGTGGGGCTGAGGTGTCGGGCGTGCGCACGCGGAGGGAGGGGGTCTCTGACGAGTGGGGCCTGGTTGTCAGTACGGGGCGTGGGGAGGGAGTGGGCTGGGCCGGTCGATTGCGGGAGAGAAGGGGAAAGGGGCCGTTACTGTTTAAATTCATTTATGAATAAATTTAAATGTTGAAATTGGTTTAAAATATTTGGGTTGTTTCCAAGAGTGATAAAAATCTATAAAAATTATCAAAAATATATCTTGGCCTTGGGATCATATACAAAAATTTTCTAGCCTTTGGTTTGCATAATTCATCCAGGTTCTAGTTCATTTAAGCCCATAAGGGTATTAAAGGTATTCCAAAATAAATCATTCCCATAAAATATAATAAATGATATTTTTATTTTCTCAGAAAATTTGGGGTGTTACACACGACCACCGCGAAGTGGCGGGGCTGCGCGCAGAGCACCGGGTCGTAGCCTCTCTTTGCGAGGCACCGGGGGAGGGGACTAGGGGAGCACCGATTAGGCAATGACTTGCCAGAGCCAGGCGTAGCGGAGATGACGATGACCGGGTGATCTTAGAGAAACCGAATGATGGCCGGCATATGGTGGCAGATCTCCAGCGGCCGCGCCTCAGCGTCGTATTCTTGGGTAGCGCCGGGCGCCGGCCATGACCCGAAAAATTGCGGGAAGCGACGAATCGCGCCATCGAGGCAGCAGACGTGTCACAAGCCTGCGCGAGAGGGAAAGGACTTCAATATAACCTGCAAAGTTGAATGATCCTCTAGCCGTTCAATTCGTTGAAGAAGTGTTGAAAATTTTGAATCCGTATCGTTCACAAAATCTATTAGCTTGTCTTTGATTGATTGAAGTGTGTCATCTGCATTGCGTGACCCTTCAAAGATGTGGTCATTGTGAGAAACCTCCTCTGAATTGTCCGATAACGTCACAACTTTACCGTCATCGGCTTCTAAACGGATAACAACCTACAAATAAATATTAGGCTATTACCCTACTTAATCAAAATGCACTGCTAACACAATTGAAATCAACAAAACAGTACGCTCATCAAGATGTACATATTGCATTCATAAAAAACAACACAACACTAATAGCAATCAAAACACCTGTAGAAAGGCAAGGTTTCCAACTAATCCGGTTCTTTTGCTCGTCTTGAAAAGCTCAAGATGATTGATGAGAAAATCCGATGTGAATTGCGCCCAATTATATCCTTTGAGTTCTTCAACATTTCATACTATTCCACAATATCTGCTGCTAACGTACTCCTTAGAACAAGGAGCCAACACGGTTCCTAACGCATATAACACAAACATGCTACAAAATAGGTCATTGGCTAAACCGTTGTCTATCTGGTCTTCCAAGTGTTTAAATGTTATTGTAGTTTCACCCCTCCCTTTATACAAATTAAAAAGTTTAGGGTCGACCTTCTTTGAACTAATTTCAATCTTTGCACCTTCGTCAACTAGGCCTAATATACAATGCACGTCCCATGTAGAAATTGGTACTACATGGCCATGTATTGTAAAACTTCTTTTACCTTTATTATATTTTTCAACGATATCCTCTACGATAAAACGCTGAATAGGCATGGAAGGTATGGTCAGCAAACATTCTAATCCTATTTCTTTAACACGACTCACTTGTTCCTTGGTCAACCTACCACATAGAGCAGCAAATTTCGCTGGCATACACACCGTAGGAGCCTAGTTACCAAACATGACAAAATATAAGTAATTACATCATTGTAATTAATGGTTCATGCATTTTTATACTTCTAAATAAATAATCAAGTACATACCATCAGCAAAATTCAATGATTTCCTCTATATTTTGGATGTTGCTTCTGTTGTATGAGGATCCTTCACATGAAAAAACAAGGGAAAATGTACAAATAAAACTTATTCACACACAGACAATGTAATGTTGGAACAAAGAACATTGACATGAACAATCATCTTTCTTTTCTTCTGCACTGATAATCTTGTGAACTGACAATGCAAGTTCTCAAAATACTTGGTCTCAACATACTACACAAGTGCAGAATTTACAATCTAAAATAGTAAAACAGTATTCAACAAGCTATAAAGTTCTGCAATTTTCTGTTCTTGGCAGCTACCATCAGCAACTACATGAGTATGACAACATAATGAGGTCCCAAACAAAAGCAATCTCCAATCAATAATTCATCTACATTTACTCCTATCATACCTGCCAAAATCCTCTTCCTCTCTTTACTGACTTGCCGAAATCCCTTCAATCCGGTGTGCAGCTCAGGACTCTGTTGTGCAGTCGTTGGCCCTCACTTCAATCAACCGGCGGCCAAGCGACGGTGGAGACGGAATGCGGGATGGAGACCCGCACTACGACAGACCTCACTTCGACCGAAAGGGGCAAAGGGAGTCGGCTGACCTATGCTCAATCCTCCGGCGGCCAAGCGATGGTGGACACGAAATGCGGGACGAGAACACAATGCAGCAGAAAGAGAGCAAAGCAAAGGGAGGGATTCCGGCTAACCTCCGTTCAATCCGGCGACGGCCAAGCTACTGGAGAATGCAGTTTGCGTCGCGCCGACGAGCGGAACATGGTGGAGACGGAATGCGGGAACGACACCGGCGGTGGGAGAAGGGGAAATCGGTGAAGGAAAGAAGGGAGAAACATTGCAGTTGTGGAGGAAAGAATGAGTGCGAGAGGAAAGAAGGCAACTGCAAACAGAAGAGGAAAGAAATCGCAGTCATGGGTGCGCACTACTGTAGAGAGAGACACCGTTCACCGGCTCTAGCCGGTCATAATTTTATTAATTAAATTTATTTTTGTTAATTCAACAAAATCAAGGGCTAAGATTTAATTTACACCTTACCTCTTAACAAGGATTATGTTGCACCGTAAAGGCCCCCATATTTATTTGCTAGCGGGTGTTGCGGCGGCGTCGGATGCGGCGAAGGCGGAATCTAGGGTTTCACGTGCACGCGGTAGCGGCGGTAGCGGAATGGGCGCGCGGGACTGGCTCGGGGAAGCTAGGGCTTCGCATGCGCGTAATGGGCCGAGGTGGCTTGCATGTTTATTGGGCCGAGGCAGGGAGAGGTCAGCGCGCTGCGCGCGGTCGTGCGGACGGACGAGTGAATCAACGCTTTAATATAGTAGAGATTTGCTGTTGAGTGTAGACTCACTTTTACCAACTTATGCAGCTCAAAAACTTCTGCAGAAAAAACCCTTTTGACTTCATAGAGTTCAAACAAGATTAGAGTGTAAAGGAAAAAAAGGAAATCATACAGTAATTCAGTAAACAATATTCACATTATCAATTTAACATGAACATTTTTACATTTTTACATTATCAATTACTTGACTGACAGGGGAAATTTGAAATCACTGTAGATTAACCACCAAAAGAGAACAATTAAGAACACGATTGTACAGTGACAAGGACAAACGGATCAACCTAGTAGATAGAAAATTTTATCTTTCCTACTGTAAAAGATAAAATTTCTCTAGTTTTATTTCCATCTATTGGAACTAGCACACAGGAAATGTTATAACTGGAGCTACATCAAACCTAAACCAAGTGATCTTGCCTTGACTAACACTCGGCTTGTTTTACAGTCGAGCTACAAAATAAACCCAAATTCATCTCATTTCATTTCCAGCCAGTCTTCAGCTGATCTAAAAATCAAGTTGAATTCAAGCTGCTCACGAGACTAGAGATTTTCTTTCTACCCAATACTTAATATAGAAAAATATCTATCATTATATTTTTCAACAGTTACATATACTTAATACAAACAAATTACTCTAGCATAGTATACTCACTTCATAATTGCTTTCGACCAATAGCACATACAACTTGATCTAGAGAAATCTTCCAACCAGTTATACACTCTACTGAGGAATCAGACAAATCATCATTTTTCTCTGCATTATGTTGTGCTAGCAATCTTTTTTTCTTTGCACCAGTCTCCCTTAATCCGCCTTGCAGTGAATTATGATACCTATTAGTATTTTCAATATCAGCAGGTGGCTTAGAGTATATTGCATTTCTTTTAACCGGAGGATATTGTATTTTCAATAATTGTCGAAGAAGGCGCAGAGCATGCCATCGACCGGCCCGCCGGCGGTGCATACCATCACTTTGCATTGGCTCATACTCCCCGTACCCATGGAGGAGTTGACCATCCCGAGGAGGACATCGGTGCCGAGCGTGCAGTCATTTGCCTCGTCGATGACGATGGTGCCAAACCTAGCGAGGACCGGCACCGGGGCACCGAACAGGTCAAGGAGCTGACGCCTGACGAGTGGTCATGAAAACGATGTCTGAATCCCACACCTTGCCGGCTTTCGTCGCGGCCACAATCACGATGTGACGCCCCAATTTAATAAATCAGAACATTATTTAATTTCCAAAGAAAAACAATAATAACCAGAGGTTCATCATGCGACAACGTACATACGGGTAATCATTCGTGGTACGCAGACCACATTATTACATAAGTGTAAAAATAAATAAATAATAAAGAGCATGACGAACGCCCTCTTCAGGATCTTCTTCTTTCAAGATCTTCTTCTTAACTGGGTCGCTACTAGGGATGGATTTGGGTCGGATACGGATGGAAACGAATCCGGATAGCACTATTTACCACATTTTAATTCGAATACGAATACGGATTCGGATGTTCTCGAATACGAATACAAAACGGATGTTTCGAATACGAATATGTATTCGGATGTTTACTCGGTTAACTCCAAATGATCGTTGTTTCACAAATTTTCCAAAAGTTCAAAGGGTCCAATATACCAAATTAGAATAATAATTAATAAGAAACAATAATACACAATAAACCATGCACAAACTAAATTTTTAAACCGAATCTTCCAAATATCCAAATAAACCGGAGTCATACTACATCTCGAGGCCCATATAATCAGGCGACCATGCGTCCATCCCTCCACACCGCAGGTTGCGATTTGTTACCTCGAGTCATCACTGCTGAGATCGTCGGATTCGTGGCCATGATGATTGCGACGAAGAGAACTACTGGCATCGATACCTGAAGGTCGTCCTCTGCATCGGCGGCTCGGATGTCCTCGTGTACCAGCCCTACTGCAAAAGTCACAAGTACACGGGCGGCCTGCTACCTTTCAAGAAAAGCAAAAAGATGTCCCAGATCCGCGTCTTCCTGGCCGACAAGCGCATCACGGTGGCTTGCGTCGGCGCACGGGACGCGGCGGAGAAGCTGGCGGAGGAGTGGGAGGTGCACGTGGCGCGGCCGGCGGAGCTGACGGATATGTTCGCGCGCGCGTTCGGTAAGGCGGCTGGGGTGGAGCCAGAGAAGGAGCCCAAGAAGTGGTGGATGAGCAAGGCGGAGCTCCGGAGGGCGAGGGCGAAGGCCGAGGCGGAGAAGGATGACGAATGCGACGACGAGGAGGCCGAGCACAGAAAGCAGGGAAAGCGGCCGGCGAAGGTGGTGAGTGGGCGGTCCCTGGAGCGCATGGCGCGCGTTTGCCCTCGGCTCGCTGTGTTCGTCGCTAGATCATCATATGGTGGCCACGAATCCGACGATCTCACCAGTGAGTACCTCAGGTTTAACGCGTGCTTAGTTTACTCTCATATCTTCAACTTAGCTTGTTGAATGGTAGTTGGATCGGTTTGAGAATTGAGACGTGTACTGTCGGTTTCTGACTATTTGGGATGGATTTGTTCTTGCTTTTGGATTTTGATCAACTGGGAGATGATTTTGAGTCGATCTTTCTATAACAATTAAGAAATCAACTAAAATTATTTTATTACTTTTTATATATTCTATTTTATAAAATGAGTTGTTTATTTGATAAATGTATCCTTTAATTTATTTGATAAGGATAAATATTAAACCACAGATAAAAAAGCTAAAGTTTCAGATAAATATTAAAGTTAGAGCAGGATTGTTTGACGATACCAGATTCTGGGTTTTCGTTTTGGGAAATTTTGGTTGGTTTTGGTCTGAACTACTATGAAGTTAGGCAATTAGCCATTCGGCATCAGCCTACTCCGTCCGCTTCTTGTCCTCCTTGTTCCTCCCCGTACGTGCGCGTCACCTAATCGGCCAGGAATGCGTGGAGATGCGGATGCCATCCTTGAGCAGCCTGAGCTCGAGCAGTCCTACAGGAGAATTCTCATGAATAAGTTCACTAAGCTGAGAAGGATCATCAAAGGGGTCATCCAAGATATATGTATGTTTAATCCTGTCTATTGTGCATTTTGCAGAAGGTCAGCAACTGGAAATAAAGAAGAAACAACAAAAAGTAGAGCCTGAAAGTAAGTAAACAGGCATGTTCTAAGTTAACTATACAGTCAGTAGTTTTCCAAGGTATCAATTAGTATTCTACCTCACTACCTGATGTCCTTAAATGGTCTCCCTTTATCATCAACATAAGTTTCATTAATCTTTGTCAACGTGTCAAAGCCTTCAGCAACCATGCCAAACACCTATATAATTCACAAGGACAGATATATGAATTACTGCAGATAAAGTGGGTATTCACAAACAGTTTTATGAGAAGGCGCACCTTTAAACAAGATTGCCAACAAGTATTCATTGCTCTAGGCTCCGAACGAGTTGTTTACATCATACCCTTTTAACATTAACACAAATAGATTTGTCAAAAAAGGTTCAAGAAACTGACTTTACAGGTAGGATGGACAATGTCAATGGATAAAGACCACGCCGCGTGTCCTGAAACAGCATCTTGGAATGTCAACAAAATCTCTACAAGTAAATCATTGCACGTATTCAGCTGCTAACACAATTGGCCAAACGTATATGACACCTTAAGGACTGAGTAAAAGCTAAAATGGGTATGCCTTGCAGTCAGATGAGCTTACCTTGTGAAATCTGACTTCACCCAAAGCCCACCATCCGTAAAGGTTCAATCCACACCTGCAGGGCTTGTTTTGCATACACGGTCAGCCTTACTTGAGCTGTGAATTCAGGGTGAAGCTTAATCTCTGCAACATACTCCCCAATATCACCTTGATGTAAATAAAGTTTCCATTATCTAAAAAATGAAATGACTTTTGCCTCTGGGATGCAATCTTCCATTTGTCGTAATATACATCAGAACGTGAGGAATTCACAGCATGTGTGCATATACACAGTAATTTTAAGTAAAGTTTGCAACTGTAGTTGGATCGATGGGATGCAGTGCATGTGCGGCGTGTGTGGTTGATTGGTTGGTGATGGTACGACTGCTTAGGGCAAACTCGAGCCGGGGCAAAAGCACCACCCGCAACAGCTTGTCCAATATCAACACTGCTACGACTGCTTAGGGCAAACGAATTGCTAGGGGAGTAGCAGACCTGGCGGTACTTCTTGACCTTGCCCTGGGCGACGATGACCAAATAAGGGACCCAACGCGCCGGCGGACGCGAGGGGGGTACGGAGGAGGCGGCGCTCCAGGCGAGCGTGGAGGCGCACGACGACGACGCCATCGCGTTCGCGCTGTGGGAGAGGAGATTGGGGGGACTGGGAAGAGCGCGTTGCTCTGCTCCGAGCAGCCGCTCGTCTAGTCTTATCCACTTTCCTAGCTCTAGGGCTTGACGCCGACGGGGGAGAAGGGGAGGTGGCTGTGGGGGGGAGTGGAGACTGGGGGAAGGGTACGGGATGTGGTAGGGTTTTCACTGTGAGCAGCTGGAGTAGCACATTTCAATTTTTGATAGGCACTCCCGTGTGATTTTTTTATGCCTAAATAAAAATATTTTTCGCGATAGATAAATTGAGGTCTATTGATGCATTTACCGACAGCTGATCTGTTATTACTCATTACCGACAAATTATTAGACACAATTTATATTTATTACCGACATATGGTCTGTTACACGTATTAACGGCAAATTTACTGACGTTAAATTATGTCGTTAAAACGATGTTATGGTGTAGTGTCGGCCGACAAGGGGCCGACTCGACCCTAAGTCGGTTCCCAACGTAAGTATCTTAGTTTTGCAACTTTTTGAAACGGTAATAGAGTTTTAATTTTTTTAAAAAAATACTATTTAAAAAAATTCGCACCAGCAGTGGTGCTGCTGGAGGCGGCGGCGCCAGCACAATGCTCCAGGTCTACACCGACGAGACTGCAGGCCGCAAGATGTCCCCGAACGCTGTCCTCATCATGAGCATAGGGTTCATTGTCGTCGTTGCTCTTCGATCTCCATGTTTTCGGCAAGCTGTATCGCACCTCCGCCTAAGTTTATAGGAGTACTACCATACCCCTGCATGCAATGTCTATCAAGAGAAGAGCTCGCAGTCTGATGAATAGCAAGTGACTGACCTGTTGTTATTACATCTTTGTCATTTTGTTTGGTCATTGTTTCCACAAGTACAGCAGGTAGTCTTATTAACCTTTTCCATCATTTTTTCCTATACCTATGTTCATCTCCTAGTCAGATGTAGAGTTAGCGAAAAGATAGAATGGTACACCAGGCCACTTGACCATTCATATTCTATTCGGTAACGTATTTAGTGCTCAAACAGGTGTCGTGCTCATATACATATTTTAAATGTGTGTCATCTATCTCTTATCCAACGATGACCTTCAATTTTACAGAGAACACCTCCCACCTTCCTTCACTGGCGTCGAAATTTTTGCAGCTGGGCCCCTAGGCTCTCCGTCCAAAACAGGTCACCGTTAGATGAGAGATAGATGACACAAATTTAAAATATGTATATGAGCACGACTGTTTAAGCACTGGATACGTTGCCTTCATATTCTGTCTATCTAGTAGATAAAGGGCTTATGTCAGATCAATGTAGCTATAAAAAACTAAGGTGTGCCACTTCACACACAGTATATTGTACTGGATTTAAAAAATACATGAAGAATAAAAGTTTGTTAATAATAACTAAAAAAAGTTAGACATAGCTCGCCCCCGCGTCTGACGTGGCTCGCCGCACCTTCCAGAAACCTTTCTAACCCATTACCCATCCTTCGCCGAATTGTACGCTCCTGATCGAGCCACGCCGCCGGCCCCCACACAAGTACACGCCTCCGTCTGCCTCCACGGCTCCCCGCACCACCCCTACCTTTTCCAGCTTCGTCTCCCTAACTAACTCCTCGACCGCAAGGCCAAAACCTTCGCCTTCGCCTCCACCTCCACCTCCACCTCCACACCGCAGCTTGCGATTTGTTACCTCGAGTTACTGCTGAGATCGTCGGATTCGTGGCCATGATGATTGCGACGAAGAGAACTACTGGTATCGCTACCTGAAGGTCGTCCTCTGCATCGGCGGCGGCCTCGCCATCACCGACGTCACCTTCACCTACGACGTCGCGCGGTGGCCAGGGAAGGTGGCCGACGCTGACTGGGGCAACCACGATCTGGACAAGGAGGCCTAGAAGTAAGCGGCGCGTGACGCCTACCTCTGCTTCGAGATCGCGGCCCGATGCCTCCAGAAGCTCGGTGTTAGCACTGCATTTTGCCCGTTGCATAAATCACGGACAGAACCATAGCCGTTGCTCTTTCCTTCTCTGGCTGATACATTTCCATCGCCCAGGAACACTTACTTCTATGAGTCCTCGGCCGATCGGAATGTCCAGCTATAAATATTGTAATCGCTCAGCACTTTGATAATCAATAAAATCACTTCCGCTTTCATGGTATCAGACTAGGATCCTTTTTTTTCCTCTTCCCCCATGGCTAGCTCTGTTCAGGACGCTGCTGCCAACGCCGTTGCTGCAGCCGTCCGTGCAACCTTCATCCCTGACCCAGAAGCATCCGATGCCGACGTCGCCGCTGCCCGCGCCATCGTCGATGCTGCTACTTTGACCGCTGCCGACGCGGTCCGTGCAGCCCTCACTCCACCAGCCCCTTCTTCCTCACCAGGACTTCAGTCTCAGGCCACAGCGACCACGACTCCTGCGCCACCACTCTCCTACCTCGGCTCCATCGAGTCTCCCCCAGGTGTCGTCGGCCTTCTACCCGACAACCTCGACAACGAGACCGTGACTGCTCTTCACGCTCAAGCAGTCGCCGTCCTCAACATCAAGTCCCTGGTGCCAGCTACCCTCGACCTCGCCACCGCAAACTACACCAAGTGGCGCGGGCTCTTCCTCGTCACCGTCGGCAAGTACGCCCTCACCGACCATGTCCTGAAGGATGACTACCACCCGAATCGCGCTGACTGGGTCCGCATGGACTGTGTCGTCCTCGCATGGCTCTACGGCTCCATCTCCGCCGAGCTCCTCGAGATCGTGATGTCCAGCACGGCCACAGCCCGGACCGTGTGGCGAAGCCTCGAGCACCAGTTCCTCGGCAACCGCGAACGTCGAGCGCTGAACCTCACCTCGGAGTTCCACAACTTCGCGCAAGGAGACCTCTCTGTCACCGACTACTGTCGGCGCCTCAAGACGATGGCCGACTCCCTCGGCGACCTCGGCGAACCCGTCCTCGACCGCACCCTCGTCCTCACGCTCCTCCGCGGCCTCAACCCGAAGTATCAACATCTCACCACTCTTCTTCCTATGCAGCGCCCTTTTCCCAGCTTCGTCGAGACGCGCTCCCAACTGCTCCTCGAAGAACTCACGAAGAACCCTCGCTCCACCGCCTCTGCTACCGCCTTCGTCGCGTCCAATGGTGGGACTCCGCCTGCTCCCACCCGCAACAACGGCCTCCCTCCTCCTGGCGGAGGCCACGGCGCCGGCAACAACAACTCCCGCAACAACCGCCGACGCCGTGGCAATCATCACGGCGGACAAGGCTTCTTCGGCCCGCAAAACTCTGGAGGCGCACGGGGCCCTCCGGCCTGGCCCACTCCTTTCAATCCATGGACCGGCACCATCAATATGTGGCCTGGCCCACGTTCTTCTGGACCCGGACTACTGGGCCCACGGCCCAATACCACTCCTCCGGCTGGCCTGGCTGCCTTCGGCGCGCCCACCACCGTCTACACCTCGCCCAGTTAAGCTTCGCTGCCTCCATCGACTCCACATGCGATCACGCCGTGGAACACTCCGCCACAGCCTCCACCAACTCCTCATACAGCCGCACCATGGTCCACTCCGTTCCAGTGGGATCAACACAACCTCGCCAACGCCTTCAACACCACGACGCTACAACAACCAGTGTCTCATGAATGGTACATGGACACCGGAGCCTCCTCCCATATGACCCCAGATACCGGTAACATCTCCTCCTTCTACCTCTCCCCTTCCTCCCCCTCTCATATTATCGTAGGCAATGGCGCCCTTCTACCTATTACTTCAACTGGATCTACCTCTCTCACACCATTTACTTTAAATAATGTTCTCGTCTGTCCTTCTTTAGTTAAAAACCTTATTTCGGTTCGTCGCTTTGTTACTGACAACAATGTCACAATCGAATTTGACCCGTTTGGTTTTTCTATCAAGGACCCTCGCTCCAAGAACGTGATCGCCAGGTGCAATAGCACTGATGGTCTCTATCCCTTTCTCCGATCGTCAACAGCACCCTTCGCCATGCTTACCGAGGTCCCTGCCGCCACCCTTTGGCATCGCCGCCTCGGACACCTCGGACACGAAGCCCTCACACGACTGACGCACAACTCGGTCATTCCACCCCTTCGCAACGCCTCACCAACCATCTGTCATGCATGCCAATTAGGCCGCCACATTCGCCTTCCTTTTTTACTAGTTTCTCACGTGCTACTTCTAATTTTGATCTCATTCATTTTGATCTTTGGACCTCTCCCATTAATAGCATTTCCGGTTACAAGTACTACCTTGTTATTCTTGACGATCGTTCTCACTACGTTTGGACTTTTCCTTTACGTTTAAAATCCGACACCTTTTCCACTATCTCACATTTTATTGCCTACGTTCAAACTCAGTTTTCAAAAACTATTAAAAGTGTTCAATGTGACAATGGTCGTGAATTCGACAATTCGTCTTCTCGGCAATTTTTTTCTCACTCATGGCATAACACTCCGCATGTCCTGCCCTTACACTTCCCCACAAAATGGAAAAGCTGAGCGTATCATTCGCTCCATTAACAACATCATTCGCAGTCTCCTCTTTCAAGCTAGCCTCCCTCCATCCTTTTGGGTCGAGTCCCTTCACACCGCCACCCACCTCATTAACCTCCATCCAACAAAAACCTTATCTTTTCATACACCGCACTTTGCCCTTTTTGGCTCTCATCCCCGCTATGATCACCTTAGAGTCTTTGGTTGCACCTGCTATCCCAATCTCTCAGCTAGCATGCCTCACAAATTATCTCCCCGCTCCACCAAATGCATTTTTCTCGGTTACTCTCTTAATCACAAAGGATATAGGTGCCTAGATCCCATCTCCAACAAAATCATAATTTCCCGCCATGTGGTTTTTGATGAAAACTCTTTTCCTTATCAAACTAACCCATCTGTCTCCACAGATGCTACTGATGATCTCTCCTTTTTGGATGATTGCAGTATCCTTCCTCCCGTCAACAGCAGCTGTCGGCGCCATGGACCCTACAGTGCCGCTATCCAGCCAAATGGGCCCTACAACAACACCGGCCTCCTCACCAACAGCGCCAGCCCTACAACCGAAGCCTCCGATGCCGAACCCCGCCAGGCTTCGCTGCACCACGGCGAAGCCCCCTCCGCATCGCCGCTCCGCAACGAAGCTCCCTCCGCACATACCGCTCCCGACAGATCATCAACCAGGACGACTCCATACTCCGGCCGAGCACCTACAGCCACTATTACCGAACCCCGCCAGGCTTCGCCGCACCACGCCGAAGCACCCCTCGCACCAACACACCCCGACGAAGCACCCTTCGCACATACCTCTCCATACTTCGGCCAAGCGCCCGAAGCCGCTGCTACCGAACCACGACAGGCTTTGACGCATCAAAGCGAAGCACCCCCCGCCCCAGCGTCCCACGACGAAGCCCCCCTCGCGCCGCCACCGAACATCTCTGCTTCTCTGCCACCTTTGATACAGACCAGAGGAGCCCGCAGCGCCCGCCTTCCCCGCACTCAAGCCCCTGCGCTGCCACAACTTGGCATCTCCCCGTCGGCGCCTATCGTCAATAATCACCCCATGGTCACTCGTGGGAAGTCCCGTATTCCTCACCCTGCTTCCAGTCTCCATGCCGAAGCCCTCTCTCCCGTGCCAACAACATACCGGGCCGCCCTCGCTGATCCCCTTTGGCGGGCGGCCATGGAGGACGAACATCACGCTCTCCTCGCCAACAACACCTGGCAGCTCGTTCCACGCCCTCCCGACGTCAACGTGGTGACAGGCAAATGGGTCTTTCGCCACAAATACAAGGCAGACGGCTCTCTCGACCGGTACAAAGCTCGTTGGGTACTTCGCGGTTTCACTCAACGCCCCGGAGTCGACTACGACGAAACTTTCAGTCCGGTTGTCAAACCAGCCACCGTCCGCACAGTACTCTCATTGGCTGTCTCCCGCAGCTGGTGCATTCGCCAACTCGACGTCAAGAACGCTTTCCTCCACGGCAAACTTGAAGAAACAGTCTACTGCATACAGCCCTCCGGCTTCACCGACACCTCCCACCCCGACTTCGTATGTCGCCTCAACAAGTCCCTCTACGGCCTCAAACAAGCACCACGTGCCTGGTACAGTCGTTTCGCATCATTTCTTACAACTCTCGGTTTTATTGAGGCTAAAGCTGACACTTCTCTTTTTATCTTACGACGAGGTGACGACTTGATCTACTTACTACTCTACGTCGACGACATCGTTCTAACTGCCTCCTCCCCAGCCCTGCTCCAGTGGACCATCACCTCCTTACAGGCCGAGTTCGCTATGAAGGACCTCGGCGATTTGCATCACTTCCTCGGCATCAGCGTCACTCGCTCTTCCTCTGGGATGTTCCTCAGTCAGCGCCAGTATTGCCTCGAAATACTCGAACGTGCTGGCATGACGGATTGCAAACCCGTCAGCACACCAGTCGACTGTCAAGCTAAGCTCTCCGCCGCCGCCGGTACTCCTGTCTCCAACCCAACCGACTATCGTAGCCTCGCTGGTGCCTTGCAATACCTCACCTTCACCAGACCAGACATCTCCTACGCCGTTCAACAGATCTGTCTCCACATGCACTCCCCTCGGGAGCCTCATCTCACCGCGCTCAAGCGAATCCTTCGCTACGTCCGCGGCACTCTTGATCATGGCCTAACCATCCACCGCTCCCCTACCTCTGACCTAGTGGCCTACTCTGACGCCGATTGGGCGGGATGCCCCGACACCAGACGCTCCACCTCTGGCTACGCGGTATTCCTCGGCGACAATCTCATCTCTTGGTCTGCCAAACGACAACACACCGTGTCCCGCTCAAGCGCCGAAGCAGAGTATCGTGCCGTCGCCAACGCCGTTGCTGAAACGACTTGGCTCCGACAACTACTTCAAGAACTGCATCACACGCCATCCCGCTCGACGATCGTCTACTGCGACAACATCAGCGCCGTCTACCTCTCCACCAACCCAGTCCAACACCAACGTACGAAGCACATCGAGATTGATCTTCACTTTGTCCGCGATCGTGTTGCCACTGGGTCGGTACGAGTTCTCCATGTCCCCACTACCTCACAGTTTGCAGATATATTCACCAAGGGGCTTCCCACAACCATTTTCTCTGAATTTCGCTCCAGTTTGAACGTGCGACCACTCGCCGTTCCAACTGCGGGGGGGTGTTAGCACTGCATTTTGCCCGTTGCATAAATCACGGACAGAACCATAGCCGTTGCTCTTTCCTTCTCTGGCTGATACATTTCCATCGCCCAGGAACACTTACTTCTATGAGTCCTCGGCCGATCGGAATGTCCAGCTATAAATATTGTAATCGCTCAGCACTTTGATAATCAATAAAATCACTTCCGCTTTCACTCGGCATGCCCGTCGGCAACTGCTCGTCCCGCCCACCCTCCACCATCGCTGTGTTCGTCGCTAGATCATCATATCGTGGCCGCGAATCCGACGATCTCACCAGTGAGTATCTCAGGTTTAACGCGTGCTTAGTTTACTCTCATATCTTCAACTTAGCTTGTTGAATGGTAGTTGGATCGGATTGAGAATTGAGACGTACGTGTACTGTCGGTTTCTGACTATTTGGGATGGATTTGTTCTTGCTTGTGGATTTTGATCAACTGTGCGATGATTTTGAATCGATCTTTCTATGTCTTGTGCTGTCTATAACAATTAAGAAATCAACTGTGCCGGAGAAGGTGCATGGCCACTGTCTGAGTCGATCAAAATCGTCCGGGTCTCAACGGCGGCTGGCTAGGGTCTCAAGGTGCCTGGCGGATTTGTATCCACGTCCGTAATTCTGTTTCATTGTATATCCGCTGTCTGGCCACAAATGAGATCACTTGCTCGCCGACTGCAGAGGGCAGTCGCCCCTCGGTGCCGTCCGATCAATCGATCGGCGCCGTCCGATCTTAATCGAACGGCTGTGTGAGGAGGGCTTCGCGCCGGTGGAACCCACTTTGCAGGAGGCTTCGGAAAGAGAGAGAGGGGGGCTTCGCACCACCCGATCAAGATCGGACGACGCGCGAGAGGCGACTCGCCGACTGCAGAGGAACCGGTTCCGTCTGGCCATGGCTTTACATAGTTACTTGCACACATAACTATCCTGTTCGGCACAAATGGGAATTGTACAGCAGTCTATAATATCAGTATACACTATGTTTCTCCTTTCTGCCTACAAGAGCAGCGACTACTGACCATGTCTTCTTCCAACAGTAGAAGTCCAGTCACTTTGATAGTCATCGTAGCATTGTAGCCACAAGGGCCATAACTTCTGTTACAGTGTTTCATTTTGCCCAGCAAAAGGCTTTACATAGCCTTAAAAAGTTATACAAACAAATGTCCTGTTGCGTACAGTACATCACAAATTGAGTCATCACGGGAATTGTATAACAGCCTATAATGAGTATATAGTCTATTTCTCGTTTCTCCTTACAAGCGCAACCAGTTCTGACTGTTTCTTCTTCCTCCAGTAGCAACACTTTGTCCATAGCAAGGTGCAGATAGCAACATTAATATGATGAAGTCCATGTTCTATATACCAGCAGACCAGGGCACAGAAGTCCAGTCACTTTCATAGTCATCATAGCATTGTAGCCACAAGGGCCATAACTCTGACGGAGCCTAGCGTTGAGAATATACAGTAAACAGAAGATCACATCATCCAATGTATCATCATGTGACTGCTTATAAATGGCCAGGAGAAAAATAGGGGTTACCATAATCTGGCAAAGCTCTTCTCTTCTACATTTACAAACTGATCAGATGCCATCAGGCATATAATTTCCAGTTATGAGTCATCTCGTTGCCTTTCCATCTGTATTGACTGGAAAATCCATGCAGCTGACTCTGATGCGGTTTGTGAATTATGCGGAACAACCCTAATAACATTCGTCTGGTTGTCCTGGCTGCCAGATGTGAGCTGAGGCTGGTTGTTCTGAACTGACGCAGTGGGGAAGGCAGACACAGGACCACTTACACCGCACTGGAGCCTGTCAAAAGGACTGCTAGCGCTGCTGGCTTGTGCCTCACCATCTCTTGATGCATGAAATCTCCAAATACCACTTGGACGTGCCATGTTACAAGAGATCCTGGAGTGTTGCTCAAAGTTTCCATAAGGCTGTGGCATGGAAGGATGTGTCCCTTGTTCGACTGCAGGTGCTAGTGCAACAGGATTCATCACTGGTACGGTGAAAGGCGGGAAGTAGTTCATGGGCACAACAGGAGCACCTATGTGTTGTTGTCGATGAGGCACAGGAACACCATATGCTGAATTCATGAAATCTCCGGTTGTCGATGGCAGACTCAGAGGAGTACAGTCCCCATAAAATGGGGCCAATAAGCTTCCAGCTGGAGGGCATGGCCCAGAATAAGGCTTGTAGACAAGCCCTTCTGAAGGAGACATGACAGGGACAAGCCACTGATTCTGTGGGGGTTGAAGTTGAATGCCCCAGTTATTTTGTATGTTATCAGAAGCAACAGGTGTAGCTTGAAGATTGCTTTTAGAGATGTCATTTGTTTCAGCTTGATCACGATGACCACTGCCGCCAAGCCCAGTAACATGAGGAGAGAGCGGGTTCTCTTCAGTGTATTCTTTCAATAACTCCGGTTCCTCTAGACTTGGCTGCACAATTACATCATCCTTGCATGCAACCAACAGAGGCTGTGCTTTCAGGTTTTCTTCAGCCAGCTTGTTCTTGCTACCCAACAAGGCATTGCCAAGGCAAGGATCACCTTCAATAAGTACATGTGGCGATGCTGCAATCAACTTCTGCACCTGCTTGTAAGTCAAACAAAAGCTTGGGTTATTTTCAGATTCAGGACAAAATTCTATCCACAAATTAACATGCTTACGAGTGACAAAAAAAGGGAAAGAACTTATATTTATTTGCTGTTGAGTGTAGACTCACTTTTACCAACTTATGCAGCTCAAAAACTTGTGCAGAAAAAACCCTCTGTTGACTTCATAGAGTTCAAACAAGATTAGAGTGTAAAGGAAAAAAAGGAAATCATAAAGTAATTCAGTAAACAATATTCACATTATCAATTTAACATGAACATTTTTACATTTTTTCAATGAAATTGTACTATATTACTTGACTGACAGGGGAAATTTGAAATCACTGTAGATTAACCACCAAAAGAGAACAATTAAGAACACGGTTGTACAGTGACAAGGACAAACGGATCAACCTAGTTGATAGAAAATTTAAAGAGGTTGGTGTTTCTGATATGGTACCTATTTTACATTTTCTAACAGGTGGAAATGTAGAATAATGTATTTTTATCGAAGAAATTGGTAAACATGCTGATTTGTAATTAGCAGGGTTAACAGGCTATCTTTCCTACTGTAAAAGATAAAATTTCTCTAGTTTTATTTCCATCTATTGGAACTAGCACAAAGGAAATGTTATAACTGGAGCTACATCAATCCTAAACCAAGTGATCTTGCCTTGACTAACACTCGGCTTGTTTTACAGTCGAGCTACAAAATAAACCCAAATTCATCTCATTTCATTTCCAGCCGGTCTTGAGCTGATCTAAAAATCAAGTTGAATTCAATCAGCTCACGAGACTAGAGATTTTCTTTCAAACCAATACTTAATATAGAAAAAATATCTATCATTATATTTTTTTCAACAGTTACATATACTTAATACAAACAAATTACTCTAGCATAGTATACTCACTTCATAATTGCTCGTCTTGCTTTCCAGAAATGCTTTCTACCAATAGCACATACAACTTGATCTGGAGAAATCTTCCAACCAGTTATACACTCTACTGAGGAATCAGACAAATCATCATTTTTCTCTGCATTATGCTGTGCTAGCAATCTTTTTTTCTTTGCACCAGTCTCCCTTAATCCGCCTTGCAGTGAATTATGATACCCATTAGTATTTTCAATATCAGCAGGTGGCTTAGAGGATATTGCATTTCTTTTAACTGGGGGGTTCTGAAATTTCATGGAACTTCCATTTCTGGTTGCTGCTTGATACCTGCTATTTCCAAAATGTAACTCATCGGCCTCATTTGTACTGCCTGTCTTATTCCTATTGGAGCATTCTTTTGCATGCCTACTTCCAAACAAATCTTTGGATGTCAGAATTGACGAGTATTTTTCAACTTCCACATTTTCGATGTTTGTGCTGGTTCTATCTCATTGTCTTTTGGAGTGTTCCTTGATTTCACATCAGAAACATTGACTCGCTCCAAGTGCTTGCTAACAGTGTTATAACATTTTGTGGATGATTTGGATATTGTTGGAGGGCTTTTGTGAGGACTAGCAGCAACAAGGGGTGTTGATTCCTCTTGAACCCCTGTATGCTGAGGAATTCTGGAATTGAAGCCAGAAGGAACCAGAAATTCATCATTGTCGGCTAATTTCTTTCCTGGCAAACCCTTTATACTATTTTCCATTCTTTTCTGTGAGGTACAATCAGCAACTGATCCTGAGGCATAATTATCCATGCCCTTAGTCTGAGTGAATAACATCCCTGAGTCTTTTCTTGAACCATTAATCTGCCTATTGATAGAATTTGAATTGATCTTTTCCATAGAATGCCCAGGACCATTCAAAGGCACATTGAACGGCTGGAACAGAGCCCCATCAAATCCACAAACCTGGAAGCAGAAAAATTATTTCAGTAAATCATGATTTAATGAAATTTTTTAAATGGAATACTAAGTCATTTCAAGCTTTGGTTAGATGCATCCAGTGAGTATCCCTTCGAGCAAATTGGTAAGGAAGCACCTTTCAAGTATGCAAGAACATGCAATCAAATTGGAAATAGTGGTGACTGGTGAGAGATGAAGCACCTCATGGTAAAATCTCATTGTTTCTGATTTGCTCTGTCGCCTTCAGAGTAATAAGTGGGTTATTAGCCGTAGAGGAAGAAACTCAATCACGACAGGGCACAAACATGCTACTCCTATAATTCTATTGCTATATATACAGGTAATGAATCACCAGAAAAAATCATGGTAGTCATGAACGACATATTGACAGCTTGACGGGTGAATCTGCACATATGGAAGATGTCTTTTGCGCATCATACTTATCTTATCCGCATTAATCTTATCCATTTTTCTAGGTGGTTAGCTCCATTGCATTCAATTGCCTACCAATCCACTTCCCCAATTGAGCAAGTACACCGCTCACCTGGCTGGCCGATGTCGAGGGCACCAAGCTGCTGCCTCCGCCGCTGCGATTCGAAGTGGGCGCGATGGAGCGGTGCGACGGCACGGTGAGCTGCTCGTAGAGCGCCATCTTGTTCCTGGGCGGCGCCCGCGGCCCGCCGCTCCTGGCTGCGTCGTTGACGTGGAGCCGCGGGAACAGCGGCCCCATCACCTTCCCCCCGTCCTCCGCCGTCTCCTTCCCGCCTCGGCCTTCTCCCCTCGTCATCGCCTCCACCCTCCAGAAGCTCCACGCGGCCCAACAACCCAGCCCGCCTCAAAAGCTGCCAGATCGAGGAAGGAGGCGCCGCCCAAGATCCCGAATTCGGAGCGGCTACTGCCGCTTCTCGGCGTCAGTCAGGGCAGAAGAGGAATCCCAAGGCGCAGCCGGCCCAGCCAGCTCCTGCCGCGGCCATGGCGGCTTCTCGATTTGGACTGAAGCCTTTGCTTTTTGCTTTTTGAGGGATGCTCATCCATAGCGCATAGGCGGGGCCCGCCGTCAGAGAACATGAGTAAGTGGTGCAACGCTCCGTGTGGAGAGAAGTCAGTCCCTCACCGCCGTCCGATTTCAATCAGACGAGCACGCGAGGAGAGTTTTGCACCGGTGAGGTCTACTTGCAGGAGGCTTTGGAGAGAAAAAAGGGGGTTTTGCACCGTCCGATTAAGATCAGACGGCTACGGAACCCGACTGACTTCTGCAGTCAGCCCTCTGACTGTAGAGGAACCGCTCCCCGAGGGCACAATCGTTTCGAATCCCTTGATCCGATCAAACAGTTCATCCCTAATACTTGAAAACCGATACGAATAATTTCAGATCAAATAATTTTTGAAAAAAATGATACAGATACGATTATAAATTTATTTAATATAAATACCGACATCCGACAAATATACATTCAGATATATATAATTCTTATTCGAATAAGCTGAATAATCCTTATTATCTAAAATAAAAGATCTACTACACTCAAATAGAGTAGTAACTGAGATAGAGTATACACTAGAGATGCTCTCAGCGTAGGCAAAACATGTGATATTGTGAGGAAGGAAGAGCCGCAAATGAAAAAGGTTGAAGGGGAAGGAGATAACAAAGATAAAGATAAAAGAGAAAGGGAAAGAACAGAAAAAAATGTTTTGGAAAAGTTTTCAAAATTTTAGGAACGGAGAGATTTCTAAGGTATTTTTGAGATAAAAATTATTTGAATTAATTAAATGATATTTGCTGGTTTAGAAAAAATTCAGAATATCACGATAGAAATTTTATTTTCAAATTTTGAACATGAGATTGGAAAACTAATATTTACTCTAGTATTTAAAAAGGAATGCGACATTTTCATAAGATTCTGGAATTAAAAAAATCTAAATTTCGATAACCTCTAATTTAAAGATGTCTTACTTTATGTGAGCAATAAAAGAATATTTGCATTCTTAACCTACGTATCTCTACTTCTAAAGAAGAGAAAGTTGAATTTATCACATTTATTATATGCATAAATGATTTTCTTGTTCTAATTAATAAATATCTATAACTATATTTGTTCCGTTCGGATTCGTATTTGATCATTATTTACACTAGCTATATCTTTTTCTGAATCCAAATCTGAAAAATATAAAAACAGATATAATATCACTAATATTTATCCGTGTCTAATCTATTTTTACCCTTAAATCAGTGTGGAGGAAAAAGATGTGTTAAAGTGAACTCATATTTTTGCATTTGGATGAGTTGCTGAAACTCTAGGGTATACATGGCTTTTTATAGGGAATTTAAAAACTGGAAATGACGCAAATATCCTTTAAGGTACAGACTCTGAAATACAGACGTGAGCCCAAAGAACAAAATAGTAAAATCCTAATTAAATGTAGATTGTTTTGATGCGGAGCTTTCGTAGCAGCTACGACTTCGCTTCAGGACCGTCGGATCTCCGATGGGTGGTCCGAATAGGTCTGAATAGATGTGTTGGTTTTACGAAGAAACCAACAAAGCGTTCGCTGTCTTCACCCCGGGTACCCGGATTGGGCCGGCCTAATTTCGCATCTCTCTCAGCCCGACAATCACTCGCCACCCATTTACGGGTCAAACCCGGTCAACAGACCAGCGGATCCCCTACCGTTCCTGGCCATGTACTCGGATTGGGCCGGCCAGACTCCGCGGCCCCTCTACCTGGCAGTCGCTCGCCGCCCGTGTACCTGAGTCACACGTGACTCAAGACACGACATGTCTCATCTCCTCTTCGTCTCTCTCTTTGACTTTCGTTGACAATCACTCATCACTTTTAGAACTACGAGACTCATGATCTTCAACATGACTCCTCATCTATCGCGTCGTAATCATGGTAATCCTAGTCGATTCGCGTGTGAATCGTTCGTCTAGCCCCCATAACGGGTTTTTACCGATCTAATCTGGTAATTCGGTCACCCGAATTACTACTATTCTAGTGTTCTTGTAGGGTTAAGGCGTCGAGTTACATCAACAAAGTTCCCTGCATCGACCCCGGCCATCATCGTGCACGCCGACAAGCCGAGGCGGAATTCTTCCTGACCGTCGATCCAACCACCAAGGAGCTGTCGGTTTGACCGGTCGTATCCAACTAGTCCGACTGGCCTATACAGTGGCCAGTTCAGCTATCCTTCTCTTTTGGTCAATCAGATAGCCGTATTGATGATCTGATTACTTGGCGACTCTACCCCCAAGCTCCTCATCAAAGTCAAGGATCGCCAGAATACGACGTCGGTATCATTTAGCATTTTGCTAGCCAGACCAAGCGTCTGCGTACTTTTAGATCGTCAAATCAGCATCAATATTGATTGCCGCTTTATCGGTAGATTTTAGTATCAACGGACCCAACACTTCTTGAGACCGGATACGTAAAAATCGTACACAAATTTATCTCGAAAGTACTTCTGTAATATTTCAATTTTAACGAGAAATATATGGGATACCGGCTTGGACATACAAAATGGCATCTATTTCTGACTAGAAGGGTACAAGAACTTCATGGTAAACGATGACAACATTAAGGAAAAAAACCCCATGTTCCCAACGGAGCCCAAGTTCGCAATCAAAGTTAGCTCAATAGCTTCTGTTACAGTGTTTCATTTTGCCCAGCAAAAGGCTTTACATTACAGCACAAATTGAGTCATCACGGGAATCGTATAACAGCCTATAATATGAGTATATAGTCTATTTCTCGTTTCTCCCTACAAGCGCAACCAGTTCTGACTGTTTCTTCTTCCTCCAGTAGCAGCACTTTGTCAATAGCAAGGTGCAGATAGCAACATTAATATGACGAAGTCCATGTTCTATATACCAGCAGACCAGGGCACAGAAGTCCAGTCACTTTCATAGTTTTCATAGCCTGGTAGCCATAAGGGCCATCATTCTAACCGAGCCCAGCGTTGAGGATATACCGTAAACAGAAGATCAGATCATCCAGTCTATCATCATCAGCTTATAAATGGTCAGGACAAAAATGGGGGTTATCTGGCAAACCTCTTCCCTACATTTACAAAGTGATCAGATGCCATCCAGCATTGAACTGCCAGTTCACGGCTACAAGTCATCTCGTTGCCTTTCCATCTGTATTGACTGGAAAATCCGTGCAGCTGACTCTGAAGCTGTTTGTGAATTATGCGGAACAACCCTAATAACATTCGTCTGGTTATCCCGACTGCCAGATGATAGTTGAGGCCGGGTGTTCTGAACTGACACTGTGGGAAAGGCAGACACAGGACCACTTCCACCACACTGGAGCCTGTCAAAAGGACTGCTAACGCTGCTGGCTTGCGCCTCACTATCTCTTGAGGCATGAAATCTCCAAATGCCACTTGGATGTGACATGTTACAAGAGATCCGCGAGTGTTGCTCAAAGTTTCCACAAGGCTGTGGCATGGAAGGATGTCTCCCTTGTTCGACTGCAGATCCTAGTGCAATAGGATTCATCACTGGTACGCTGAAAGGAGGGAAGTAGTTCATAGGGATAATAGGTGTTCCAGGAGCACCCATATGTTGTGGTTGATGAGGTATAGGAACACCATATGCTGAACTCATGAAATCTCCAGTTGTTGATGGGAGACCCAGAGGAGCACAGTTGGCAGAAAATGGGGCCAATATGCTTCCAGCTGGAGGGCATGGGCCAGAATAAGGCTTGTAGACAAGCCCTTCTGACGGTGACATAACAGGGACAAGCCACTGATTCTGCGGTGGTTGAAGTTGACTGCCCCAGTTATTCTGTTTATTATCAGAAGCAACAGGAGTAGTTTGGATATTGTTTTTAGAGACACCATTTGTTGCAGATTTATCATGACGACCACTGCCATGCCCCGTATCATGAGGAGAGGGTGGGTTCTCTTCCAGGTTTTCTTTCGATAACTCTGGTTGTTGTAGACTTGGCTGCATATCTTCCTTGGTTGCATCTAACAGAGGTTGAGCTTCCAGGTTTTCTTCAGCCAGCTTCTTTTTGCTACCCAACAAGACATTACCAAGGCAAGGATCACCTTCAATAAGTACATGTGGCGATGCTGCAATCAACTTTTGAACCTGCTTGCAAGTAAATACAAATGTGGATTATATCCAGGTTCTGCACAAAATTCTATCTACGAACCTGCTTATGAGTGACAAAAAGACAACTTATATTTTCTGTTGTATAGTATGGACTCACTTTTACCAACTTATGCAGCTCAAAAACTTGAAGAGCAAAAACCCTCTGTTGACTGCATAGAGTTTAAAGAAGATTAGAGTGTAAACCAAGGCAAACCATACAATAATATGTGAAAGCAGTATTCACAATATCAATTTAACAGGAACACTTTTACAATCTTCTTCAATAAAATTATGCAATTATACTTGGTTGAAAGGAAAAGATAATAAAACCACTGTAGATTAGATTTTGTTGGCATGTGGAAAAGAGAACATTTCAAGTGTACAACTGTACAGTGGGAAGAACAAAAGACAAGGATAACCGGTTGGCCTAGTTGAATGAAAAAGAGAGGTTGGTGTTTCTGACATGGTATCAACTTTAAGTTTTTTTAATATGGCTGTATCCTTTCCTGACAACAACTCATCCAGTTATAAATCAGCAAATGCGGAACCAGATATACAGTATTTCTATAGAAGAAATTGGTAGATATGCAGAGCCCAAAATAATTAGGCATAATTTAGGTTTATCTTCAGCTCTTGTTTGATAACTAAAGTAGAGATGTGGCAAAATCAAGCAAGTATGCACAGTTTTGCATGCTCGACATCGAGTCTCATACATGGTATTTTAAATATCATCTGGAGTTGAACCACAGAACATAGACATTTCATTCATCAATGCTACATGCCTACATATACTTAATCAGAGTTGCAAACATTTCAAGTTTCAGAAGAATTGAAGGTGACTAAGCTCAGCTCAACTCATTTCAAAAAATTGAGCAAGCTCAATCCAAGCCCAGCTCAACTCATTTCAAAAATTGAGCAAGCTCAATCCAAGCTACCTGAGATTGAGCTAGAGAATTGGCTTATACCAATATAGAGCAAGTTTCAACCCAAATATAATCCGTAAAAAACATCTAATTAACTTTTATGTCATAGAAATTTTTCATATCAATTAGGTTACAGTAGTTACATAAGCAGAGAGAACTGCAAAAAATCAATCAAAATGACATTTTGATGGGAACCCAAACTCGATAAATCCTTGGATAATGAATATTGTAAATATTAATGATCTCCCATCTATATGTTTGAAAGTACAACTACAAGGCTAACAAGGATATCTTGGCCACCGTAAAATGTAAAAAGCTGTTCTAATTGTATTTCCATCTATTGAAATTAACACAGGGGAAATGCTAGAACCCGAGCTACACTGAATTTAAATCAAGAATCTAGCCTCAACTCACATTAGGCTTATTTTACAGCCAAGCTACAAAATGCACCCAGACTCATAATTTATTTTCGAGTCAATCTCGAGCTGAGCTAAAATACAAGTCAAACTCAAGAAGTTCACACAGCCAGAGCTTCCTTGCAATGAAGTATTTAATATAGAAAAATATCTATCGTTATAATTTTTTATCAGTTACATAAACTTAATACAAACAAATTACTTTAGCAAAGAATACTTACTTCATAATAGCTCGCCTTGCTTTCCAGAAATGCTTTGTACCAATAGTACCAACAACTTCATCTGGAGAAACCTCACCACCAGTAATACACTCCAATGAGGAATCAGACAAATCATCATTTTTCTCTGCATTATTCTGTGCTAGCAACCTTTTCCTCTTTGAACCAATTTCCTTTAAGCCTCCTTGTGGCAAATTGTAATGCCCATTAGTATTTTCAACATCAGTGGATGGTTTAGAAGACATTGCATTTCTCATCAGAGGGTTCTGAAATTTCATGGAACTATCATTTCTGCTTGCCGCTTGATACCCTCGATTTCCAAAATGTGGCTCATCGGAATCATTTATACTGCCAGTCCTATCCCTCTTAGGACATACTTTAGCATGCCTGCTACCAGACATATCTTTGGAAGGCTGAATTGACGAACTGTTTTCAATCTGCACATTTTTTGACGTTTGTGCTGATTCCATCTCTCTATATTTTTGGGAGCTCTTTGATTTCACATCAGAAACATTGATTCTCTCCAAGTATTTGGTAACATTGTTATTACATTTTGCAGATGATTTGGACAATGTTGGAGGATTTTTGTGTGAGCTTGCAGAAACAAGTGGTGTTGATTCCTCTTGAACCACCCCTGCATGCTCTCGAGTACAATATTGAGGAATCCTGGAATTGAAGACAGAAGGAACCATAAATTCATCATCGTCGGCCAATTTCTTTCCTGAAGAACTCTTTATGCTATTTTTCACTCTTTGCTGTGTGCCACACTCAGCAGTTGATCCTGAGGGATAATAGTCCATGCTCTTATTCTGAGAGGATAGCATCCCCGAGACTTTTCTTGAACCATTAATCTGGTTTCTGACAGAATCTGAATTAATCTTTTCAGCAGAATGGCCAGGTTCATTTGCAGGAACATTTTTGAACGGCCGGAACAGAGGCCTGTCACATCCATAAACCTGGAAGCAGAAAATTCATTCAGTAAATCGAGTTTGAGTGAAAAATTGTAAAGGGAAGACTAAGTTATTTAAAGCTTTGGTTAGATGCATCCAGTAAGTATACCTCCAAGAAAATTGATAGAGAGCACCTTTAAAGTATCCAATAACTTCCATATCAAATTAAAAAGAGCATTACCTCATGAAAAAAAATCTCATTTGTTTGATTTTCAAGCCAAAAAAGGGGAAAACTAGAAAAATATACTGCAAGTGGCCTTCTTTTCCTTTTGCTCAGATTTTTTTTTTCATTTCGAATTCTATGACTTGGCCTTTTGCCACAGGTATGCCATGTCTATAAGACTATTCCATTATGGAAAAGTAATTGATGTCTTGTGTGAGGCTATTACAGATTTGTTCTCCAGCAGTGTTCTAAAAGGCGGCTCTATGTGCCTGCCTAGGCGGGATTAGGCGCTAGGCGCCACCCCAGCGCCGCGCGGAGCACCTGGGCGGCCGGCTAGGCAGCCAAGGCGCCTCGGCGGGTCAACCACGGCCTAGGCGGTTGACCGCGGCACCAATGTTTACAAATCGCCTAGTCGAACCTAGTCGCCATGGTACCGACCAGAAAACTAATCGCGATTAATCGCGATTAGTCGATTTTGGTCGTTCTATTTAATTATTCCATATATTTAGGAAATTTATATAATATATATATACACTATATAGTATATGACAATAAATATCCAGGTATGGGCCAAATTTCCAGCCATTACTTATTAGCCCAAAAATAAAATTGAAAAGCCCAGGCCCATTAACTAAACCCTAGCTTTACTCCTCACATCTTCCCTCTCCCTCACAGCCGCCACAACCCTTTCTCCCCTCTCCCAAACAGCCACCACAGATCTCAGCTCCCGCCAGCGCCACCTTCTCCTCTTGCTCCCGCCGGCGCCGCCCTCTCCTCTTGCTCCCACCGGCGCCGCCTTCTCCTCTTGCTCCCGCTCCCGCCGGCGCCGCCTTCTCCTCTTGCTCCCGCTCCCGCTGGCGCCGCCTTCTCTTCTTCCTCCCGCCGGCGCCGCCGGTGGCTCCTCCAACTCCAAGGCACGCCGCCGCCGGCCCACTCCTCCTGCCGTGGCCCATGCGCCGTCGTCAGCGCCCTCCTCCGGCTGGCCCCTGCCTTTCCCGTCGGTTGCCCTTCTCTCCTGGTCGCCAAAATGTCACTAATCGGCCGATTAGTCGCGACTAGTCGACGACTAGTCGGACGACCAGATTTCTGGTCGCTCTAGTCGGGTCGGAGCACCTAATCGTGGCCAGGAAAACGACCAGGCCGATTTGTAAACACTGCGTGGCACCTAGGCGCCCTAGGCGGCGATGGTGACTACAGTAATAAACCGGTCTTTGGGGGATAAAAAGCAAAAAACGCCGTCTGTGTTTAGGGTTTTTTACTACTCCTAGGCTCCGTTCGCCACGCTCCGACATTCTAGCCTCGTGCGATACGGTCTGGCCTCATGCGCGCCCCGCTCCGGCCGCGCTCTGGTCTCCATTCTCCAGCGCGATTTGGCCTCATGCGCCACGGCCGCTCGCCCTCCGCTCTGGTCTCCACTCTTCAGCAGTCCAGCGCCACTCCTCTCCTCCCAGTTTGCACATGCACTTTGCAGTTTAGTAGAAAATGTAGTGTTGTCTTTATGTTGAGAGTCTTCTAACCTAGGTGGCCAGGCGCCCCTAGGCGCTAGGCGGCCAGGCAACACCCGACTAGCGCCTAGCACCTTTTAGAACACTGTTCTCCAGTATATTTTTTCTCTCCTAGTAAATCATTGAAAATTATCAGATCCATGTTGAAGATGATAACAAAGTGCATGGCCATCAAAGCTTATCAACCAACCACTATCTTTCCCCACTAACTTTCGATCATTCCTGTTTACCTTTGGACCTTTTTTTCTTTGGATATTAGTATATTACAAACACCATACCTCAGCAAGCACAACTCCTACCAAATCTGGTCATATACAATTCATAATAAGCTAACATACAATCGTAGCAGTTGATATAGAATTGACATCCTATCAGCACAAAATTGGTTGAAATATTATGTCCAAATGTTTCCTGAATCCCGATCCCGCCCATAGACTTCTAATATTATGAAATAATGACCTGCAAAGAAGAACTTCCTAAACCATAATTCCTGATAAGTCACAATAGGCCAGGTTTCTCCCTTCAAACTAAGAAAGAACTCTGCGTATTGAGTTGCATGTACTTACCAGTTCACCCAAAAGCTTAAGCTGATGAGGAAAGGCACACACTTCACTTATACTTCAACACTGGACTCATATGAATAGCATTCTTAGCTGGGATGGGACTTGCCTAATTAATAGAGCTTTAAAAGCAGTGGAGCTAATTGTGACAAGAATTTATACCTCATAGCCACAATTTTCCTAGAACTACCAAAAATATGAGTAAAGTGAATAGAATAGAATTGTTTTGCTCTGCTCTGTCGCATTCAGCATAATAAGCGGGCTATTATATGCAGAGGAAGTAGCTCAATTATATATATATATATATATATATATATATGAATTGCCATAAAAGTCGTGTTAGTCATGACACATTAACAACATAAGGAATATGTCATTTGTGCATCAAAATTAAGGTTCTTAGTCTTAAGCATGTCTGATTTGCCAGGTGTCTAGCTTCATTGTATTCAATTTCCTACAAATTCAAATCCATAATCGAGCACATGCCTGAATTTGGAAGTTACCAAGGTTTACACACCAAGAATCAATACAATCAAGTCCGAGCAGGACGTGAACACCCCCTCACCTGAGTCGCCGATGTCGAGGACACCAAGCTGCCTCCGCCGCCGTGAGCCGACGCTTGCGCGGACGAGCTGAAGCGGTGCGACGGCACGGTTAACTGTTCGTAGAGCGTCATCTTGTTCCTGGGCGGCGCCCGCGGCCCGCCGCTCCTGGTGGCGTCGTTGACGTGGAGCCGCGGGAACAGCGGCCCCATCACCTTCCCCCCGTCCTCCGCCGCCCCCTTCCCGCCTCGGCCTACTCCCCTCATCATCGCCCTCCACACCGCCCCCCGCGGCACAACAACCTAACCCCCCCCCCCCCCCCCCCCCCCCTCAAGATCCCGAATTCCGAGCCGCCGCGACCTCTTGTCGGCGTCAGTCAGGGCAGGCGAGAGGAAGCCCTAGGCGCGGCCGGCCATGGCGTCTTGCCGATTGCGAGTGTTTGCTTTTTTTGGGAGGGGCTTCTTGTGGTTTCTGGATGGCAATGCCAGAAAGGAAGGGAGGATACTCATCCGTAGGGAAGGAAGGGGAAGAAGGTGGGGCCCACCGTGAGAAGGAAAAGGGAAGTGGATGCGACGCTGTGCTGTGCGTACCCTATTCATCCACCTTTGCATGCTGTTTGCCTCAGCCAACCCACCATTACCACGCATGTTAGGTTTAGCAGTATTCCGTAACGCTAACTGTGTGCGGATCACGACGACTGTAGAAGATAATTAGTAGCGTTTGGTTCGGGAGTTAGGTGGAAGCTGTTTGGCTAGAAATTATATAAAACGGATTGATTTCTCAAAAAAATATTTCTCGTTGATCCGAAACCATCCGTTCAAAAAAATCCACCGAATTGAACGGCTTGTCTCCCACACCATCCGCTTTTTTTCTTATTTCCTCTGCCGCTCTTGAAACCAAGGGACATAACCATTTCGTTCTATTTCATAACAAAAAAAACAGAATGGCACTGTTTTTCTTCCAAATATGGAGCAGAGTCATCACATTCTTAGAATCTAGAATGGAGTAATTTTATTGTATCGATTGAAGATTTATTTTTAATTCAGAATAAAAACTAAATTGATTAACTAAAACTATCGATAGTTCTAACTTTAAAAAAATGCGAAACCTGTGTTCAGCGGGGCTGAGCGCTGATTTTGGTAGTTGATTTGGACGGTGATATCATCTGAAGTCCAAAAGGATGCGTTGCCTCTTGCGATAAATGGCGATGTGATTTTTTTACGGGAATGTTGAGTTGTTCGGCGTAGATGTAGAATCTGGGAAAGACGACGCAAAAAGCTAAATCAAAATCTTTTTTCGCTTGGGTAAAAAAACAGCATATATCGGTGTATATATATATATATACTATTATAAAGCGGCTAATTTTCCGTTTCCTCCATCCGAAAGTCTGCCCTTCCCAATTCCCACAAAAAACAATCAAAACTTATACCCTATAAAAACCGGTGCCATGATGCAACCACCCGGCCGTGCCTCCAACCGTCATGCGCCCCTGTTCCACTCTCCATGCAACGCGCCCACCAACTTGCGCTTGGCTGCGTGAGAAGAAAAGAAAAAAAAATAAAAAATAAAAATAAAAAACAAGAAAAAGAAAGGAAAATTGTATTTATATTTTAGTCTTTTAATTTATGTATTTTGCGCGGAAGTAAAAATCCTTATATTTCTGAAAAATCATATAGAAACATGAATTTTGCACAAAAACCTTATTATAAAATAAGATTATGTTGCAAAGCATAGGCCTCTGATTATATATATATATATATATATGTATATATATATATATTAACTATATAAAAGAGACGAGTTACTCGTCCGTCCGCCTCGGCAGAGCGCCCCCTCCCCGCGCATCGCGCGCAGCGCGACCGCGCGCCCCCTTCCTGGTCCGCCTCGACCGCGCGCCCCCCTCCCCGGTCAGTTGCGCTCGCAGCGCCCCTCCCCGGTCCGCCACGACCGTGCGCCCTCCTCACCGCGCATCGCGCGCAGCGCGACCTCCCCGCCTCGACCGCGCGCCCCCTCCCCGGTCCGCCTCGACCGCGCGCCCCCTCCCCGCGCATCCCGCGCAGTGCAACTGCCTGGACTAGGACCGTGCACCCCACTTCAAAACCCCGACCTCTCCCCGCCTCTCTACCTCACTCATCTCTCCCCTCTGCTCTCTCCCTCTGCTCAGACTCGCCGCCGCTCGCCCGCTCCGCTTCACCGAAGCTCGACGCCGCTCGCCCACTCCGCCGTCAGGTCGTCACGCCGCCGCTCATCGGGGCCGGGTCCGCCTTCGGGTAAGAGAGGAGAGGGGATCAGAACACATGAACAAACAGAAACAAAAACCGAAGTTTAGGGTTAGGGTTTCACCCTAACCCTAACCCTAAACTAAGAGTAAGGGGGTCGGGGTCTCACCTTGGCTCTCGGGTCATGGCGTCGCCGCTCGCTGGTGGCCGGGACCCCTCCGTCGCCGCGCCGCTGCTCGCTGGAGGCCGGGAAGAGGCCGGCGCATCCTCTCGGGACCCTCAGGTTTTGGCCGCCCGGGCTAGCTCGACGGAGCCCCGCTCACCCTCGGGTGAGCGCGGTGCTCCGGCGAGCTAGCCGGTGGCGGCCGACCGCCGGTCGCCGCCGCCGTCGTGGGCCGCCGCCGCGCGCCGCGCGCTCCGCTCGCCGCTCTCGCTCTCGGGACCGAAGGGGGGAAATGAATTAGGGTTTCCCCCCGGGGGTCGCGTGGCTTTTTATATGGCCGAAAACGGTGCCTGGCCGTCGGATCAGATCCGACGGCCAGGATTGACTGGGCTTAAACCGACCCAGGCGGGATGGCGAAAACATGGCCCAGGCCCAGGTTACGCGCGCGCGCGGCGAAAACCTGGCCTGGGCCCAGGAAGGCTTCGGCCTACGCAATTTTACTTTTGGGCCAGGCTTTTGCACTGTGTGGGCTGAATTCTATTTATTAATTTCCAGAATTTAAGAAATTGTTTTCTGTTTTTAGTTATTCTCTGGAAATTAAGAAAATTGCCCAAAAAATCTGATAAAATTAAGTTTGATGCGAGAATAATTTTGTAAATTTCATCATGTTCATTAAAATTACTCCTAATTTTTTCAGCATTTCTATTAGTATTTTCCATTTTACAGAATTTAATAATTGCCTTTTTCCTATTTAATTATTCCCTGGAAAATTAGAAAATCACCAAAATTAAGATAAAACATCTTTAGGGATGTACATAATTTTAACATGGTTCATCATGTCCAGTACAATTACTCTTAATGTTTTGAGCATTTCTATGAGTATTTCTAATTGTTAGAACTTAATAATAGCATTTTCTATTTTATTATTCCCTTGAACATATAAAAATTCCCAAAAATAAGATAAAGCAAGTTTAGATGTTGTATAATTTTTGTATAATTCATCATATTTATTACCACTACTCTGAAATTTTTGAGAATTTCCATGAGTATTCTCTAATTTCTAGGATTTTGTAATAGCATTTACTATTTTATTTATTATTGCCTCAAAATAAGAAAAATTCTCATAATCAAGATAAAGCAAATTAGATGTTGGAAACATTTGTATACTTCATCATGTTCAGTACCACTATTCTTTTTTACTTCATAATGGTTTCTTAAGTTGGTTACTTCATTATTGCATTTTATTTTTTATTATTCCCTATAAAATAAGAAAAATGCCTAAAATTAAGATAAAGTAAATTTAGATGTGAGGAAACTTTTTTATAATTCATCATGTTCAGTACCACTGTTCTTAATTTTTTTCAGCATTTTCATGATTTTTTATAATTTTCTATACATTTCATAATTGCGTTTCTGTATTTTTTGAATTTTTGGCATTTTTTCGATGAATTATCCTGTTTATTTCTTTAATATTTCCCCTTTTTATTCTGTAAAGATTTTCCCCTCTTTTTATTCTTACATGTGTTTCTATTCTATTTGTCAAATAATGTGTTTATATCTGATTTGTCAAATAATTCCGCTAGATAAAATATTATAATATAGTTGAATTTCTTAGATATATTAAATGGCTGGCATGCGAAAGAGAACTTACGCCGACCGTCCAACTCGTAATGCGGTGGTACCTAGGTGAGCCTATATTAGTAAAACCAACTTTCCTGCAACGATGAAAGATGTTCTAAATTTCATTTTTTGTTAAGGTTTATGAAATTTGACGAGATAGAGTTCGAGCACTTAAACTATCCATGGAGTGTCGTCGCCAGAGTAGATGTTAAGTTTCTCCCTGATGAATATGGAGAAAAACAATGATTTATTTTAATGGATATTACTGTAAGTTGCACACAAGTTGGACTAAATTTTACATAGTAGTGAACATATGAACTATTCTAAACCCTAATATTATACGTAGGGTGCTAAAATAGAAGTCATTGCATGGGAGCGGGAGGAAGTTCATAGGTTTAACATTCTCCTAAATGAAGGACAATGTTATACTATTCATTGTCTATATTTTCAACTCAATCTAGAAGAGGCATTGTACTATCGGAGCATTGCCCATGCCTATGAAGGTTCTCTTCGAAGAAATACAACAGTTGAACCATACATTCTTCCAATCCAATTCCCTCCCTATCCAAAATATCTATTGACGTTTCATGATGCGTGAATTCGTCCGAATAAAACGTTTGTGGGTACGTACGTAAATTGAATCGGCGATGCATAGTTTCAAAAAAAATAGTTGTCTTACTTATAATATGATATGATTATTTGCACAGACATAGCTGGAGTGGTTGTCTATTGGGGGAAATTGGAACGACTTGGAAGTCTATATAGGGAGATAACACTGATGGACACTAGGTAATTCATAAGTTAGATACAACCACTTATATCGTCATAAACAATCATATTGTTTTTGCAAATCAAAAGCTAATGAGCATTTGATCTTTTTTAGCTTGAACATGATGGTTGTTGGAATTTGGGGTGACTCCCTCACTGATCACATGTCTGAATGGACAGAAGCTCATCGTAACAACCACATTGTTTTAGGAACCATGCTTCGACTTCACAAGAAGCATAGTAATTCAGACCTAACCCATTTTATCATTAATAAAGATATAGTGATGAATTACACTAATATTTGTTCTACTTGGCGATAGGATGTTTAGAGACTTCAGAACACACTACAGTCAAGTTTAATCCGATTCATCCAGTCACACTACCTTTGCAAAGTAAGTAGTTCCAACAATACAAATACAAGATAAGAATAATGGCAATACATCACATAATATTATAGATATTGTTAATTATTTTTCTTCGAAATATAAATGCAGACTTACGGCAACGTGTGAGTTCAGGAACTATGGATCTAAGATTTGTGAATAGGTTCATGGAAGCTAGATGGAGATATTTTGCAACGATTTTTGGATCTGACTGTCTATAGTGTTACAGTCTTGTGTGTATTGTGGTGTGAGTTGTTTATGTACTTCCTCATATTCGGATGTTTTGTGTTTATTTCTATTGGGTACACCCTTTGAAGTTATTTGAATGTAATATTAGTTTTTGTGTTCATTTCATTGAATCTATTATGTACTCTCTTTGAAGTTATTTGAATGTGGTATTTGGTTTTGTGATCATTCGTTGAATCTATTGTGTATTCCCTTTGAAGTTATTTCAATGTAATATTTGTATTGGAATACATGTCTCAAATTCAAATACGCTTATTTACAAACTGAAAAACATCATTCACTGTAATACTCTCATTCCTAAACTTGAAGAATATTTTCTTTCCTCTGACACAATCTCCAGATCCAATCTTGATTAATAATCATCCAATGCCCTATTTAAATAACAAATTTGTAATCCTAACCCTCAAAATAACCCTTTCATCCAAAAAAAGTATTCTAAATCACTCTTTGGTACCAAGAAAAATAAATTAAAAACTCAAACACTTATCTGAATTAAAATCATGTTCCATCTCTAATGTTTCCACTCAAGTATCGTTTGTTTGGTGGTTAACCAATTATGCAATCAACAGGTCGCTCGACGCTGCGATAACAAAGCTATCAACAATGTCAGAAAATATAGCGAGGAGAGAGGGGAAAGAAGGTTATTATATTTTATGCGCCTAATTTATCCTATTTATTTGTCTATTCAGATATTTGTGCTACAACATTACACTAAAATTATTGTCTGAAAATGTGTACTCATTTTAAATTTTTAGTTATCGATGGTCGTCATAGACAAAAGAGAAATCGCTGTAACAATTTGCCTCACGGCCCTTCTGGAATTTGTATTCGACAACCATCACAGACTCCATCGGAAAGTTCATCGGACGGTGAAAATGTGTCATATCGACCACCGTCCTCATTTGTTGTTCCTACGCAAAGTGCTCTTACATCAGCGGGATTATTTCATGGACAAACCTCTAATGGTATAAACTACTGCAATGTGGGTTGTGCAATTACTAATAGCAAAAATTATGTCTCATGTGATTACATAAACTTTGTGCAGGTGCAAATTCTGCTATAGTAGCAACTCCAACTATCGACTCACAAGAGCAACAACCAATTCCATCTGTTCAACAAACCCAACTTGACCAATCGATAGATCGTGCTGAGATAAGGCGTGCTCGTGAAAGAGCATGCTATGCAAGCTTGACATCAGAGCAACGGAACAAAAGACGTGCACGTGATAAAGCTCGATATGCAAGTATGACGGATGAACAGAGGCAAGCGAGGCGAGAGAACCAACGATATTCAGTAAGTATGACAGATGAGCAAAGGCAGGTTATGCGGGAAAAACGTAACCAACAAAATCGAGCAAGAAGAAGAACTCTTGGTCCAAACTGTGTTGTTCGTAATACACCACATGCCTCTGAGATAGGATCTAACAACCTCGGTACAACCGACGTTGTCTACCAGAACCTACCTGGTAGCGCTCATTTTTTAAAGACTCAGCCAGACTGTCGTCATTGTGGTGCGAAGAGGTTTGAATATGAGCCACCAGGATTTTGTTGTATGAATGGCAAGGTCAAACTTCAAATGCCTGAGCCACCTGAGGAGCTTCGACGGTTGTACACAGGTGAAGACATTCAATCACAACACTTTATGGAGAATATTAGATATTTCAACAGTAATTTTTCCTTCACCACAATGTACTGTGATTACGACAAGAACCTCGCAAGTGCAAGGGATGGAGTGTACACATTTAAAGCACATGGGCAAATGTACCATAGCATACATTCTTTTGGAAATAGAGGCAATGAACCTAGCCACTTGCAGTTGTACTTCTATGATGATGATCCTAGCTTATCACATCGTTTCCGTCGTGCTCGAGATGAGATATATAGAGAAAGGGACATATCTATTATTAGATGTTTGGTACATATTTTGAGAGATAATCCCTACTCTGAAACATTCAGAAGCCTAGAGGACAAGTTGAAGACGTTGATGAATAACGTATTGTGCTAAATATGGACTATAAGCTAGACCAAAGAACTTATAACAGACCATTAACATCAGAGGTTGCTGCTGTGTGGGTTGAGGGGAATGATATTAATAAACATTTTGATCGTAGCATCACCTTGTTTGGCAATAACAACAACTATTATTCAATTAGACCGAGTGATGGGTGCTACGACCCTTTGTCATACCCCCTATTTTTTCCAAGAGCAGAGCTCGGTTGGCATTCTGATATACCGAGAGAAGGTATTGACATTAGTCAGATAAGTACAACCCGACAAAGAAATGCTGACAACTCAGGTTAGCTAAGTGACACGTATTCATGTTATTACGATATATTAATCCATACGGTAATCACCTAACTGATTTCTCTTTGCTTTGTAGATACTACCAGCAAGTTTTTTGTTTCGATGCGCGAGTATTATTGCTATAAATTCCAGATGCGTAGTGGAATCTTCAACACGGTCTTGCATGGGAGATGTTTATTCCAACAGTTTGTAGTTGATACCTACATAAAAATTGAAACGTCTCGACTGAATTACTTCTTATACAATCAGAAGAAAATTTGTGCAGATCTTTACCAGGGCTTGATGGATAGTGTATCTGTTGGAGAACATAGAGCCAGCAGATTGGGAAAAAGATGGGTCCTACCTGCATCGTTTATCGGTGGCGGGAGGGATATGAGACGAAGATACATGGATGCTATGGCCTTGGTGCAGAAGTATGGAAAACCCGACATATTTATCACAATGACTTGTAATCCTAATTGGGAAGAGATAAGAAGGGACCTTGCACCTGGCCAAACACCACAAGATCGTCCTGATCTTGTTGTGCGTGTATTTCAAGCCAAGCTAGAGGATCTCAAATTCCAGCTATTTCGTAAACATATCCTAGGAATCATTGCAGCACAAGTCTATGTAATCGAGTTCCAAAAAAGGGGTCTACCACATGCACATTTCCTCCTTATCATGGAGTCAACATATAAATTGAGTTGTCCCGATGAGTATGATAATGTTATATCAGCAGAACTTCCAGATAAGGATATATACTCGGAGCTATATGAAATGGTAGTGAAACATATGATGCATGGCCCGTGTGGCCCACTAAATAGGAAGAGTCCATGCATGAAAAATGGTAGTTGCAAGTGCTATTATCCACGCCAATTTAGTGACACAACTATCCAAGGCGAAGATTCTTACCCTATCTACAAGAGAAGGGATGACAGACAAAGGGTAAGAGTGAGAGGTCATGACTTAGACAACAGATGGGTTGTTCCATATAATCCTATGCTTCTAAGAAGGTATGACTGTCACATCAATGCAGAAGTTTGTTCGAGTATTAAGGCTGTTAAGTACCTCTACAAGTATATTTATAAGGGTCATGATAGGGCGTCTGTGTCCGTCAATGAAGCTGATGAAAACCGCGAGATTAATGAGATCAATGAATATAGGGATGCTAGGTGGGTAACACCACAGGAGGCATTGTGGAGAATATTTGGATTTAGACAAGTTCTTCCAGTTATACGAAAGGGGAATAGGGCTCAAATTGTAAATGCAATATTGCGTAGATCTTACCTATGGGATAACATGCATCAATTGAGACTTGTCCATAATATGAGAGCTCGATCAGATATATGGTTTTCAGACTACCTACTACGGATTGGCAATGTCATTGAAGAGACCATCGATGATGACTATGTAAATTTACCTGACGAAATATGTGTACCCTACACTGGTGCAGAATCAGACATTGATAGTCTTATTGACATGGTATTTCCAATGTTAGGTGCAAACATAACTGATGCAGACTACATCACATCTCGAGCTATTTTGTCAACGAGGAATGAGAACGTTGATGCAATAAACATGAAGCTTATCGAACGTTTTCCTGGTGACGAGATGATTTATCACAGTCATGATCGAGCAGTCGATGATCCATGCAACCATTATCCGTCTGAGTTCTTGAATTCATTAACGCCAAATGGGGTACCTCCACATATATTAAAACTCAAGGTTAATTGTCCTGTGATTTTGCTCAGAAATCTTGACCCGGTCAATGGTCTGTGTAATGGGACTAGGTTGATAGTCCGAGCATTTCAAAGAAATACTATTGATGCTGAAATTGTATTGGGACAACATGCTGGTGAGAGAGTCTTCCTTCCACGCATACCCTTGTGCCCCTTCGATGATGAGATGTTCCCCTTCAAGTTTAAGAGGAGTCAATTTCCTGTTAGGGTGAGTTTTGCAATGACAATTAATAAAGCACAGGGTCAAACAATACCGCATGTTGGAATATACCTCCCGAACCCGGTGTTCTCTCATGGACAATTATATGTAGCTCTGTCACGAGCAACTTCTCGTAGCAATATCAAAATACTCGCCGCTTCGGAAACAAATAGGGGTATCAATTCAACAAGCACACTAACGAAGAATATCATCTACAAAGAAGTGCTCACTGAGTAGATAAAAGAAGATGTGCTCACTGTATAGTATATTGTACGATTTCATACCAGATCTGTAATTATAAATATGCAATGACACTTTATATAGAAATGATAGCTCTATGTATTGTTTTGAGGAATAATATATTACTTTGTTTCTTATCATCGCAATATTACTAAACAAATGTGTTCGGAAAATATATCATGTTCTAAATATATTGCCGTTAACATTATGCATCTGTTGCAACGCACGGGCCTCTCACTAGTATATATACACGCGTGGATGAAACGTGGCCATTTGTTAATCGTGGCATGCATGCCACGTTACCATCAGATCCTCGCGTTAGGTTCGATTAGCGCGCGCAGCGAGAGATCTTTCGTGCCAAAGTGGTCAAATCACGTTTTTAATGCTTTGTTTGATGGTTTATAAAAGATAATTTTACATATAAATTACATATATTACTTTGTTACTATGAAGGCAATTTTCCCTGGCGTGGGTATCCACATGTACTCGACCTGACGGGTATAAATTTGGGTTTAATTTTGTGCCCACAGATTTGCGGATTCAAGTACCCATTTATTGTTGGATCGGGTTCGGATTTAAATTTAAACCCGCGGGTTTCATGGGTTTACCCGGTTACTTAAAATTACATATAGTCCATCTCGTTCTCTATTCATTTTTCATAATAATGTTATGTTGAAATATGTTGAGTAAATTCATCATTTCAAATTATGTATCGGTAATGTAATAATCTTCTGTTTATTGTGATTTTTTAATTATATTTATGTTGTAATGTAATTCATGTAGAGTATAAATTAAACCCGTTGGTTACCCATCAGGTTTCGGGTACCCGACGGGTTCGGGTTTGGGTTTAGTTTTGAACCCACGGATTTCACGAGTTCAGGTTTACATAGGTTTCATAGGTTTACTTCGCGGACAGGTTTTCGTCAAACCCGTTGCCATCACCGTTTATTACCCACATGAAGAGAGTATTATATTATTTTTACACATTTCATGAAAACATATTTTTCGAACGGGGGATTACATAGAGAAGATAAACCGGTTTGCAACTAACGAGTGCTACAATGTAATTGCTAAATTGCCTCAAAAATTTAATTGCTAAATTATGATTCTTTTCACCTCAATATGTATTTGGTGTAGCCCTGAAATAATTTATTTAATAGTTTTACATGGATGATGAAATTATGAACATGCTAATTTGGTATAGAAGTTGAGCCATACTTGGTGTAAGTATCAATTACATGTGCCGATTTGTTGTTTTCTGTCTTACAAATCAAATTATTAACTTTCTGCTTATGTCCTGCAACATTATATACAAGAAGAACTAGAGAAGGAAGGGACACATGATGTTGACAAAAGGTTTCAAGAAAGGATTTGCTGGATGGTTTCAAACTTTTGTAAACTGGCATATTTTAATTATCTTAACATCTATATTGGCAGTTTGCTAGTCCAATTGGAACAGAAATTTCTTATGTTTCGATGTAGATCATTGTCGGGATGTGACCACTAGGTATCTCATAGTTGGGTTTATCAAATCGGACAAAGGGAAGGTCAAGACCAGACTGATAGTTCGGTATGGCCCAACAAGAGTTTGATTATGATAAGGGAAGTTGAGTTCTTATCGAGTAGTTAAACTCTAGATATGATATCGAGAGGTTTATTTTCTTGTAATTAGGGATTTAGCACCCGAATTTGATAGGAAATCCTAAATTGGCTCGAGATAGAGTCTTAGGTTATTGGGCTTACGAACTGAGTATATAAAGGAGGCGAGAACCCCCCAAAGAATAATTTATCTAGTATATTTTTCTTGTTTTCGACATCCCAAACCTTAATAGATTGATTGCGTCGTATTGTAAGATCCACTATCATATTACACATCAAAACACTAAATGTGGGGCTATTATTCTCTCGGAAGCCTTAACCAGTATAAACTTTAGGTCATGTATGATAGAGTCTACCATCGGGTTCGAAGGTGTTTCCCTTCCCTTACAGATATCTAATCACCACCTTGGGTACCCCTTCGATGGACTGGACGGTAATTCACCAACAATCAAGAAGTTGCGTAAAGAGAAACCTAATGAGGTCAACGATGGATTGTATGCACTATTACATGGTCCTGATCTCTGAGTGAAGAGTTGTGCATCTTGCATTATCAATGGAGTTTGCTATAGCACCGTTGACCGTGGGAACACAAAATAGTGGTGTCATGCCCTAATAAGGCTCACATAAAAACAAGCCAGTCAGATTTTATGGTATCCTTCAAGAGGTTATGAAGTTGCAGTATAACTCTAATCTACATGTTCTTCAGTCAGCAGTTATATTCTGATGTGATTAGTACAATCAAGTTGGCAAGACAATAAGCATTAGAGATGTTGGGCATTTAAAGTCCATCAATACTCAATCATTTTGATAAAAGTCTGACCCTTTCATTTTAGCAACCCAAGCAAGAAAGATATTTTACTTGCATGACAACTCATATGGAAAAGGTTGGTGTGTCCTGCAAAAATTTGAACATAGGTACATGTAGAATGTGGTCGAGAAAACTTTTGATGTGCACCAAGATGCCAAATTATATGATATTCTTTCGTGCACATCTCACTTTTTTCATTTATGTGAACGAATTGAAGAACCAAACTAAATTGGGTTGAATGAATTTGAGACTTGAAATTTTGCAGGATTGAAGAAGCTTATTACATCAATGTTGTCAAACCTTTTTAAATTAATTTCATAAACTATTTGGTTTGTATTAGAGGAGATATTTTACTTGCATGGTTCACATGATCCATCACATGGTGGAATGTGTATATGCATGATGCTCAAATTATGTACTAGTTAGGAACAAAACATGTAAGCTACTTGCTTTCAACAATAATGAAGTACTCCTAACAAGCACCATATTGGTATTCAAATTAACATCCAATGTTAATTATGTGTGATCACTGATCACTATCATGGCAATGTATCGTACCAAAAAAAATGATATAAGATTAAGATGCAATCCAAATCCTAGATGATCATATGTAGGTAGAAAAGTAAAGCATATAGTCGTAGTTTTGATAGAAACAAGATTAATGTGCACTTGGCTATGAGAATAAACACATATTGAAAAGAAAATGTGAATTGCAACTGATTTCATACAGCAGCAGTAGACCATGTGGAAATGATGGATTGATCATTTGGAGTTCCGGCGTGCATTGGCAAAATGTGATCGAAACAAAATGCAACTCATTATTTCAATCAACCTTCAAAACTTATCAACAAACATGTACACACAGGTAAGAATACAAACTACTTCATAGGGAGGTGCACGAGTGTGAAGCCCTATTAATTGTGTGTGATCACTATCACCGGCAATGTACAGTACTAGAAAAACTGTTAAAGATTATGATGCAATATTCCAAATCCTAAATGATCATATGTAAACAAAAAAGTAAATCACATACTTTTAGTTCTGATAGAAATGATATTAATGTGCACTTGATCAGGAGAATCAGCACATATTGAAAAGAAAATATGCATTGCAATTGATTTCATATAGCAGCACACCACATGGAAATGATGGACTAAACATTTGGAGTTCTACCATGCATTGACAAAATGTGATCAAAATAAAATGAAACTCATTATTTCAATCAGCCTTCAGAACTCATCAACAAACATGTGCACACAACTAAAAATACAAACTACTCCATAGTCAGGTGTACAATTGTGAAAATCCACTTTTTCAAAACTTAGGAAAAAACATATTTGAATAAAGTTTAATTGAAAACTTGGATTTCATTGCTTTGCTCTTTAGTGTCAAACTAAATTTTTTAGTCAGTAAATGGTAAACACTATTCATAAACCGAAAATACTATTTATTGTCCAAAGAAATCAATTACTTCAACCTTTCTTATCCTTATCAACACATATATATATATATATATCAAAATAAAATGTTAAACCCAATTATGCAATATTTACTATTCACTATCCGAAAACTCCCTTTATTTTTCTCAAATTACATTATTATTCACCATCGTGGTAGGAAGATCCGACATCTTAATCTTGAACATTCGTGAGCACCAAGTTAGAGCTCTTATTTAACACTAACTCTCCTTTCTCACATGATACCTACATACCTCTAAACCTTAGCAGCGCCACCAAGGAATTGTTCCATTTACCGCCTTTCGGTAAGAAGCATCTTTCTTCATCTATGTTGTTTCTCTTAACAAATCCATAGCTAGAATATGATCAAGGCATCCAGATTAATTTGACAAAAGGCGATCTATGCTTTCACATCCAATTCTCTTAAAGCAACCTATTGCTAGTTTATTAAGGTATTGGGTATATTCTTACGTAAGTGAGTAACTATTGAGAAACAATGTTAGGAAATAAGTTGACTTAATACCCACAATGAAAATCTAAAGCTATGATAAATCAGTCTACTTAAGTCTGATAGCTTTTCTAGCTTTTAGGTATTTAGTATTGGATATTTAGTGGTCATGTCGCTTTCTTAGTTTCTAGGTGATAGTGTTGACCTACAGATGAAGTTTGTTTTGTGATGAAAAAGCTTATCTTTAGATAAAGAATATACCTTATGATCTCGGGTGACAAATCCAACTTTTAGATGAATCACAACTAAATAAATACAATAATTAATTAGACTAAACCGGTAGATTATAAATTATAAGAAAACACTTTTTATTAATAATACAAGTATTACACGAGAGATTACATAACTCTTTAGGTGGCTATCATATTACTCTCACTCTCACACTATTCTCTATATAGTAGTACCTACTACTTACCATGTCTCTTAGATTAATTGCTAGGAATGAAAGAATGCATCTATTTATAAGCTTACAAGACAATCGGATGGTTGACACGTGACAACATACGAGCGTTTGATTTAGTTTCCAAACCCTTTCTTATAAAATCTTTAGTCTCTAAATTTTTCTTAAGTTGACAAAAAAATTCTACATACTTCTAAGTAAATATTTGTTCTCATGAATATATGAGAAATTTCTCAACAAATGGGTTTCTTTCCCTGTAATTAGTTGCATTGAATTGGCATGGAAAAACGGAAAGAGTTGGGGTGAGACGAGGAACATTTTGTTGAAGCTTGGCCTTCACCTGAGCGATCATCTAATAAGTGTCCTTCTCATGCTTGAGCTTCTTCCTCCACTTGTCAGCCATGTCGAAAACAGAGCTTGCCACAGCCATGTTAGCCTTGTCCCTCAGATTAAGACGTTGCGCACAGACAAACTATGAAATACAATAAATGTAAAGAAATTTTAAAAAATTTAGATTGTGACACTCGATTAGCAACGCAGAGCTTAATTGTTTTTTAATTCTAAAAAAACAAATAAAGTCTACAAAACATAAGACATGTCATGGTGCCATGATATGATACATGGATGTGCTGCGATAAAAAAGTAAAAATGTTTTAAGAAAATTGTCAAGTACAATGTTAAGAAAGACTAGTATCATCTTAGAATGAATTATGATTTACACAAGGAATTGATTAGGTTTAAAAGCAAATCAATGGTTAAATTTTTGTTTCAACTTTAAACTTTTTCTATGATCAAAATACAATATAGGTTATCTCATGTTAAAAATTAGCATTTTTTTGAATCAATTTACTATTTTTAATTCATTAAGTGTATTTTTAGGAATTATATTGAAATATGTCAAATTTGAACTGCAAGTGCATAAAATAATGAACCAAAATTTGAAGAAAAATCATATTCATGATTATGAGTCTATTTTTAGTTCTTATTCACCAAATGTAAAGATATTTTGAAAATATAAGTTGCGACCCTCAATTAGCAACACAAAGCTTAATGGTTTTTTTAATTCTAAGAAAATCAAATAAATTCTAAAAAATACGAGACATGTCATGGTTTCATGATATGATACATAGATGTAGTGATAAAAATTTAATAATATTTCAAGAAAATTATCAAGTACAATGTTAAGAAAGTCCAATATTATCCTAGAAAACGAATTAAGATTTACAAAAGGAATGTATTAGGTTTAAAAGAAAATCGATGGTTAAATTTCTGTTTCAACTACAAACTTTTTGTATGATCAAAATACAACATAGGTTATCTTATGTTAAAAATTAGCATTTTTCTAGATCAATTTACTGTTTTTAATTTTAAGTTCTTATCCACTAAATGTAAAGAAATTTTAAAAATTTTGGGTTGTGACACTTAGAAACACAAAGCTTATAGTTTTTTAATTCTAAGAAAATCAAATAAACTATGAAAATACGAGACATATCATGATATAATGATAAGATACATAGATGTTGTGATAAAAAATTAAAAAAAATTAAGAAAGTTGTCGAGTACAATATTAAGAAAATCCAATATTATCTTAGAACGAATTATAATTTATAAAAGAAATGCATTAGGTTTAAAAACAAATTGATGATTAAATTTTTATTTTAACTTCAAACTTTTCTACGATCAAAATACAATATATGCTATCTCATGTTAAAAATTAGTATTTTCTATATCAATTTACTATTTTTAATTTATTAAGTGTGTTTCTATTATTTATATTGAATAAATCGAACGAAGTAAAAAGATTCTTCTATTTATTTTCTCCGTTAAAATATCATATTTTTTCTATTTAGAATTATAAATAAAATAATATATTTTTAAACTTTAATTATCTCTTTTATAAACATAATATTTTTCTTTTATTTTTCTTTCTCTTCCCCTTTCTCCCTCCCTTTCGGTCGTTCTCTCATTCTCATTCTCTGTCCTTAGTCGCAGACGGTCGAGAACTAGAGAATGGAGATGGTCGGCGCCCGTAGACGACGGAGGAAGGAGCGGGGGCTAGCAGCTGAAGGGTTTGTTTGGTTCTACTTTTGAAATCTGCTTCTGCTGTGAAAAGATAGAAGTTGAACCAAACGGGTTTACCAAAACTGTTTCTGCTGTGAAAAAGCAGCTTTTTCTAATAGAAATTTAGAAGCAGCTTGAACCCTACTTTCTTGCTTCTGTTTTTCAGCTTTTCTGATTTTTAGTACAGATTAAATAGCATGAATTCAACGTGTCTTGATTGATCTAACATTATTATGGTTTGTATTGCATTGCACAATTTCACGAGGTAATATGTGGTTGCCGGTTACTTTATGAGATCAACTATACGCTTTTTTGTTTATGTAATATATTTTCCAGTTATTTAGTTGCATCAATGTTGAGTGTTTCCTATATATATATATACATGTATAAAATATTATAATGATAAAAATTATGTAAGTTATAAAAAACAGTCACCTCACAACAGTTTTTTCATAGTAACTTCAACTAAACAACTTTTAGCTTTTCCACGGCAGACAACTCACGCAGTTTTTTCACAACAAGCAACTCACAACATTTTTTCACAACTCATAGCAGAACCAAACACACGCGAAGCAGGCAAAGGCGGCTGCCAGCGGCTAAACCGAGCGGAGGTGGTCTAACAGCTACACCGGAAATAAACGGTCCAAATTCTGGATTCAGATTATGAAAATCAGTAGCTACAAAATCTAGAAATAAACAAAAATTTAGACTACTAGAATTTCTAGAATTTTTAGCTGCTAGAAGTTGAAACAAACAAACCCTAAGTCTAATTAGACAAACCCTAAGTCTAATTAGGCCTAAAAAACCTAAACCCGAAGTCCGGTTAGGCCTGAGCTATATATTGCCCGGTCGCTTAGATTGAGAGGTCGCCAGCTCAATGACCCGTTAAAACAGCATAAGCATTTGAGTTCGAAAACGGCTTGAGCATTCAAATTTGAAAACGGCTCGAGCAACACGGCGCACGATTAATGGAGCGCCCATCAAGCCATCAACAGCTGTACGCAGCCTGTAATTCTTTTAGTTTATTGGCGTTTTTCTTTTCTCAGAAACGCATTTTACAAAAAAAAAAAAACAAGAAAGTCTCCAGATCTTGATGTGCTAACTAGCAGCCACAGCCGCACAGGCCAGAACGGAATGAAACTCGAGTGCTGCAACAAGTTGAGACATTAGCAGGATGAAGATAGCTCTAGGAGAATTTATATTTGCACAGAGAGGAGATAGACTTCAATTATTTTTATTCTTTTTATTGTGTCAAGGATCAGAGATCCACAGCAGTACCACATGCATTTCTGTATATCCTCCTTGTGCTCGAAAGAAGATTGAAAGATTGAGCAGTTGAAGCTTGTGTCACAAAAGGTAGCTGCTCTAAAACTCCAGCATTCGTCCTCGGAGGATAGCCTCGGCCTTTCTGACTTCCTTCACTGGTCCAATGATGAATACCTGTGTCAAGGAGATGAATGAGAACCGGTGAAAGTTCGAAAATCAAGCACATGTTTATTTGGTTGGCTGCAAAACATCAAAGCAATTCGAAAGAGCAGAGAGTGGGAGACTATTCAATGTTCATGTAGGCAGCACCTTTCTCCCACTATATATCCATGTAACACAATTTCAGTATACTAACAGCAATTGCATTCCCCCTACGCGTTGCCTCAAGGATCCATCCAGTGGGAGGGTACTGATAGTGACATATATTGGATCCATCCACTATGTTGGAATAAACCTCATAGGACAAATAAAAAATTTCAGCAAGACTTGTGCAGCACTATAAATCAGTTAGAACGCTTCTTTTCTGTTGAGAACCAAACATGTTAGGAGTCCAGTCCGGCGGATTGTTTGTGATTATATGAAAAGCAATGTTCAACTTTACAACTCTGTTCGGACCACAACGGGCTGTGCTTGGCACTTCAAAATAATACATTTTTCAGTGTATGTACTACTAAGGAATGGCCTTTTTGGAAGCCTATTTCTATCAGTCAAATTTCAGAAACTAAAGTTACTGCTATTGATTTATTCAAGTCAGGAGAAGAAGCCAGTAATTCAGTGAAGCATGATTGCCAATGATCCAGTAACCAATTGAATATTTAACTGTAGCAAACAAGGCCCTGGGAAACTTACCCTGTCAGGAGGCCCCTTTGCACCACCAATATGGATTTCAACACTGCAGATAGAAGTTGAAATAAAAAAGATGAAATAAAGCTTCGCAGAATAAAGGTTTACAGGATATCTATAAATCAGACTTGATAATATGTTTACTTGCAAGATTCTTTCACAGCCATAATTGATGATCCTTTTCTGCCAATAACACGCCCCATTTTCCCAGGAGGCACATCTAAGACTGACAGTATATCCACCTCAGGAACATAAACATCAGCTTCAATGTCATCTGCATGACATAAAATCAATCAGCAGATAGCACAAATGTTCTAGAATGCCAACAATAGTCCAGCAATTTGATTACAAAGTTTTGAATATAAAACCTTTGCATGAGGAATTAAAGAATGCAATGCAAATACATCCATGATCTGTTAGTCATGATCAGGGCAAAACCATTTAATTTAAAAATTATATGAAAAATTACATGTAAAATGTACTTTAGCATATGATGACTAAACAGATTTACCATATAATAAGCTTCCTAATTTTGAACAGTTGGGGAGAAAACACATTTAGATGAACTGACCAGGGGCGGTTGGAAGAGGTGGCCAATCTGCATACTGGTTGTCATTTACACAAAAGCACCTACAGTATAGCTCACTGCGAACTGACAGACGCCATAAAGATACTTTGCTTAACTTCTCCATCATTTTCTCATGTATATTGAGAAGGAAGCGGACATCATCTGTGGCTGCTCGAACCATCATTTCAGACAAGGGTCTATTTGTCCAAAAGTTAGGGTCCTGAAAATCCACCAAAGTCAATTGTCAGTTTGTCAGCTTTTAAGAAATTATGATATCATCACAACAAAGCATCGAATGGCCAAGCACTATCATAGAATAGAAAGTAACACCAGATTTCAGATCTTCAAACTTCAGACAATAACTTCTAAACAAAGTTTCACAATTTCTGTCACACATCGCTAACCTGCCTTAGAAGGGTACGAACTTCTTCCTTTTCAGGATATGGCATTCCTACACAAAGCAGTACCACACCAGATGATCAATCAAGCACAAAACACAAAAAAATACACCATGGTCCTTCATACACAGTACATTTTGTAATTAGAAGCACATCCTACCAAAAGACTGCTATGCTTTCAGCATGTTTGCAAAGTAGTTATGAATTAGAGAAGTGATTGAAAATGTAGAGAGGGAGAGGGAGCAATGCTTCCCATGGTTTTTATATTCACAGGTGAACAAACAGGCTGCAGTCTAAGGCCTAATCATACTGGCAATGAATAAAAATTATAGGACATAAGTCCATATCAAAACACCAATTCTTGGCAATTAACAATCAGGTCATATAGATGTTATGCTCAAATACTTGCAGGCTGCAGCAGCTTCACAATAATCCATAGGGCAGATAATATGTATAAGGACAAGAAAGTCCTTGAGAAAGAAGTATGCTTGAACAATACTCGCAGCAGCTTCACATATACATCAAAGTTAAGCACTACCCTGTAGCATGTAACACAAAGTGTGTTATATAAAATTAATCTATCTATAGTTGAAAATGAGAACCTCTTTCTCAAGGACCAGGCTTCACAATAAAGTGGATTTCATAATTAAAAATTTTAATGACGTAATGCTTCCTTTTAAAAAAATAATTGAGGACAAATGTAACACATAGGGCAGATAATATGTATAAGGAAAAATAAAGTGTTTGCAGCACAAGATAAACTACAAACAGGAGAGCTTATGTAAGTTGCTATGAGAGAACAGATAAGAAAGAAAAAATTATGCACTATGGTTTAAATTCAAAGATACTCAACGATTTAAACTAATTCAGTATAGTAAGTACCACAATAACGGGGATCAGCAAGAAGGTTGACAAATGATATGTAATCAGTGAATCCTCTCTTTTTCCCTTCCTGCTCTTCTAACAGATAATAAGCGATCTGCACACACATAGGAGTGATAATTGAAGGTTTCCCTTATAAAAACTACCGTATAAATAGCTGCAGACATATATATCTAGAATGACGAATGATCATGTAGCTATCTCAGCCTTTTACAAAGTTAATGGTCCTCAGCTCATGATAAATTGACATTGGTTCTCCAGTTTAATGAAAAACATTAAGAAAACTATAGTTTACATGTGAAATTGTGAATTACAGGGAAATAACTGAATTTCATATAAATTTAGTCGGTATGCATGCCACTATAGGGCACACCGCATACTAGCATATGACATGCATATGCTGATTACCTGTGTATCCATCACATTATGCAATTTGATGCCAAACTGGAAATACAGAGCCTGCAATATCGTAACTCTCAACCAGTTAGTCAGTCAATTTTTCAACAAAAAAAGCACTACAATAACTTTGACTAGTGTTTACTGTTTAGGCACCTCACTGTCCCTTTTGCAGTCATGAATAACTTTGGTAACATATTCTGACTCAAGTGCCGGTTTGCAAGCTTGAATGAGATCTTTTCCACCCTCGATAGCATCAACCAAGTAAATAGCATCAGTAAATGCAAGCTGAAACAAATCAAATGGGTCAACAAAAAGTTTTGCTTCAAGGTAGTGGTTGCATCTAAAAGGTGCATATAGAACATGATACTCAAAGGTGATGAAGCAGGACATCAAGAAAGTATCATTGCAATCAATTAATCTATTTAAGAAGATAATGAAAAAGAAAGTCAAAAGGCATATGGTGACAATGGACAGCCTTATGTAGATGGTTGATATAAACAGTCTGAAAGGACTACTGTTGGGATTTGGGAGATGGTTCATACATAACAGTTTGAAAGGACCATTATTATGACATGTAAAATTTATGATTCATAAGCTTCAGTTTAATTCACCTGCATGATACAAAGAGCACCATGGCGGCAAAGGTCGACACCTTCACAGTCAAATCCAATCACCAGTTTCTGGGAAGCAGAAGGTTTTAGAAACTCGACTGGAAGTTGACCAGGTTCAGTAATGACCCGCACGGGCAGGGATGGCAGCTCTGAGTTATTCATGGAAGAAGAACCCAAACAATTAGAACAGAGCATGACATGCTATAAAATGACTAATTTCATGACTTGAGTCATTAAATAATAAAAGGATCAGATGCAAGACACCAGGATCACCAGAATCTTGTAGCATCAAGACTAGAGTAAGGTCAAAATGAATTGACCAAGAGTATTATGATCATCTCAATGGATGATGTACTTGAGAGTTGAGGGGAGATTTATGAGAGAAGTATTATGTGCAAACTGACATTAAATAGTGTAAGCAACTAAGCATAGACTGAATCAATCCAGTAGGGAAAAGGAAAAATGTGCAAATGTCAGATGCAGCTCTTCTAACTAAAAAATCACTTGAACCAGCCATAGTGAATAACGCCCTAAATGTAGTGTTGGTCAAACAAGACGAGAGTCTTATTCTCAGGCAACAGAAAGTAGTGGTTTCGTCCTGAACAGGTTGCATGCACTTGTCCATTTATTACAACAAAGGAAATCGACACACCACATCGTGGAACCCACTGATCACCCAAATATATCCTCAGGAACATCACATACTGCTCTACAGATGAGAAGAACATGTCTTGACTTCAAGGTGGGTGGAAGTTAAAAAAGTGGCAAATATGTGAATGTTTGGATCTTTTAGTGATGTTAACAAAGGAAACATCTTTCGATGTTAAATAGCCAAACCTGGGACTGAAATCCCTTAAAATAAAAGAAGTTCTGACCACAATACACATTTTTGCATAGGGCAAAAGTCTGTAAGAAGCACATAGCAAGCTAGATGCAAAGTAATTTACAAACTAGAGTAAGGGATAGTATAAGGATCATGCACAAGCTTCTAAGCTATTGAGATTTGAGATCAACAAAATCATATTAATGCAGTCAGGGGCGAAGCCTTATAGACTACCATGGGTGCAAATGCGCCCACTCAAAAAATCAGTCATTACTCTCATATTTTGATCATGTATGCACCCCTCGCATATAATGCACTCTCACAGCCCAACCAGCAGATCACTTAAGGAATTCAGCTCATATCAGTTCAATTTCACACATCCGTCTATTTTGTTCTAGCTTCACCACTCAATGCAGTAATTTTAGATACAGAAATGTTGCATCCATGCTAGAGCAAGGTCTCAATAAATTGATCATGAACAGTTCGATCTACACAGAACTACTTGTGCACCAACCGAAAGTCCAAAATACTGAAAATAGCAGGTAGAGAAAATAAGTCACCAAAGAGAACATCTCAGATGGGATTACTGGCGTTCAGCTTGCTTGGAATCCTTTAGCAACCAAAGCAAAATTCAGACTCACACACGAACCAGCACGAGGCAACAGGCTACGCGATCAAAGCCCGGCGCCAGATGCACCCCAGCATCACCCACTCCTAAAACCCTAGGATTAAACCACGACGGGGGAGCACGAACAGGGGAGGGCAGCGGAAGAGCGAACATGGCCGAAACACAGCGACCAAGCTAGCTCCTAGAAACCCCATCCTTACGCCGACGCCGACCTCGCCACACGGCAAGCAGCCCCGCGCCGCCAGCCACCCCCACCGGCACCACCCGCGACGAGACGAGCAAAAAAAAAGCACGGGCCCCAAAGCTCCCACCCCGCTCCAGCCAGCCGTGCAGCGGGCGCCTGGATTGCGTCAGACCAACCAAGCTCACAAACCCCCCGCGATCTACGCCCGAGAAGAGCACCCACGAGGTAACCGAAGCACGGAGAGAGACGGCGAGCGAGCGAGCGAGCGAGAGGAGGGGAAGGAGGGGGCCGCACGCCCGCACCTGTGGGAGCGCCACCGCCGACGCCGACGCCGCCGCCGCCGCGGTCGGGGGCGTCGGAATGGGGGGAGGCCATCCCCGGTCCCAGCGTCTGAAGGGGAAACCGTGACGCTAGTACGCTACTAGCTATTACATAGATTTTTAAATTTAATTAAGAACAGAACGTATGATCTGTTTTTTTAAAAAAATACTCCAGTATATAGAAATGATATCTGCTGTGAATTTTTCTTGCTTAAATATTTATTTAAAAAACTATAAAAATATTTTTATTTTAAAATTTTATACAAAATAGCCCCAAAACACCTTTATTTTTTAAAATCACCTCCGAGACAGCAATATATAAATTAAACTACGATTCTAGGGGCTTCCACGCCGAATAATTAACCAAAAGAAATTCAGCAATCGCAAATCGTCGGGATAATGATTTTGCCCGCAAGATCGTGATTCTAAGTTTAATTTAGATTTGTATCTATCGATTGTGCCTATGTTTGGATTAAAATCTGTTGATACACATTCATACTTTTTTATGTTTATGCTACTGCAAACTCACGGTTAAGTTCCCCATTAGGTTTTAGGATGGATTTAGTCACAATTTAGTTTGAACCCGTAAGTTTCACAAATATTTGAGAGACAGAAGCGGAGAAAAATAGAGTGGCGATAAGACTGATGGAAATGATGGCAAGGGCCACATGACCGATGTGACTGAAAGGTGGAGGTGGAGTGACCATCAATCTGACACTACCAACTGTCATGGATCCAACGATAACGACTATCTCCATTGTCATCAGTCATGCTGCCACCTCCACCACCACCCCTGACAGCCTTCGCCACCGACCACGTGGCCCTAGCTCCCTCTGTCCGTCATATGCTTTTCTTTTTCACGTGGTAGGTACTCATACTAGAGAGATGGATTTTTCCATGGTATTGTGAGCCATCTAAGAAATGTATTGTATTTTACTAACAATATTATGCTAGTAGAATTAATCTTAGCTTAGCCATTAATTTTGAGAAGATAAATTATTATTTTAATTGATCATATTTTTATAATATCATAAGAAAATAATCTCAGAATTGCTTTGAAAGGTACTGCAAGAGACTCGGAGCCTTCTAGTGATGGGCTCTGAAGATCGTCGTGAAGGCATTCCGAAGCTCCTGGATGGTTAAAGGATTTCGAAGGGTCCCCTCATCTTTGAAAATATTTCGTCCCGAAGGCATGCCACAATCTGTGTTAAGACATTCGCTTTACAATTACGTTCACATTCGTTCTTACTATTCTGTCCTTACGAAGTCTTGTAAACAGAATCCACAATAACGGTTGTAACTAGATGACAAAATAGTATCTTTCTATTGTATCTTTGCCTATAAATGCATGCTATTTCTACTATAATAGAAACTCAAAACTCAGTCTAAGAATACACTTCAAACTGAACACAAGGTTATTATCCTTTCCGGAGACCTGAACCAGTGTGGATTTAAGCTTTGTCTCTGAGCTAGCCCTACGAGGTTATTTAAATTTGTAGACATAATCAGTGGTGGATCCAAAAAAAATTTAGGGGGACCAATTGAACTATATGTCAACTACAAATAAAATTATTCACTACTTTAAATAGATATTAAATATAATATCATAATTATAACAAAAATATTAAAATTATATAAGGATTTATAAATAAATATACAAGAATTATATAGTAAATACATAAAAAATACATAGAAAATACATCAAAAATATGTAGAAAATACACCTATGGCCAGGCGTGCGTGCCCCCCTTGCACCCCTGATCTGCCGCAAATGAGATCCTCCAGAGGGCAGTCGCCCCTCGGAGCCCTCCGATCTTGATCGGATGGCTGTGCGAGGGGGGCTTCGCGCTGGTGGGACCCACTTCGCAGGGGCTTCGGAGAGAGAGAGGGGGGCTTCGCACCGCCCGATCAAGATTGGACGGTGCGCGAGGGGTGACTGCCCTCTGCAGTCGGCGAGGAACCGGTTCCGATCTGCCGTTGGCCGTGTAATTTTTTATGTCAACATCATCATTTGTAAAATTTCGTATATCTCTTTTGTCAGTTGGTTGTCATCTATGCATAACTTATTTGTTTGATGATTTTACGCTTTCTAAATTCCACAACCACTAATAATAATAGAAATAACATTAGAAACCATTTTAACTCTCGGATAAAAATATATAAATAATGCATATTTATTCCGCTGTAAGTCACCGAAAACAGAACCAAAAAACAGATAATTTTGGTTTATAAAAAAATCGGTTTTCATTTTAACTAATCTCAGTCTCAGTGTTCGGTTCGGTTTTTGCCTCAGGAAAACCGAACCGTTCGGTGACAGGGCCATGCTATTGCAATAAAATATCAAGTTATAATAATTTTATTTAGATACTTATAGGATAAAAAATATAATCAAAATTTCAATAACACATTTAAAATCATATCTAATATTATATTTAAAATTCAGTTTATAATCTATTTATATAAATTTATTCCAACAATCTATTTATAGCACAACCTATTTAAAGTCGGTTAGGGTTTTTATTTCTCAAGCTTCTCTTCCACTCCATATCTCTCTTGTCTCCTCTTCTCTTATGGTAGAAAATGAGAACCTCTTTCTTGAGGACCAGGCTTCACAATAAAGTGGATTTCATAATTAAAAAATTTAATGAGGCAATGCTTCCTTTTAAAAAAAATAAATGAGGACAAATGTAACACATATGGCAGATAATATATATAAGGAAAAAGAAAGTGTTTGCAGCACAAGATAAACTACAAACAAGGAGAGCTTATGTAAGTTGCTATGAGATAACATATAAGAAAGAAAAAAATTATGCCCTGTGGTTTAAATTCAACGATACTGAATGATTGAAACTAATTCAATATAGTAAGTATCACAATAATATAGTAATTATGCACTGTAGTTTACATGTGAGTCGGAGTCACACGGATCCAGCGCCGCCGCCGCATCATCCGCCCATGCCTCCGCGCCTTCCCCCTTGCTCCGACGAGATGCACTCCGAGTCGGAGTCGGATTTTTGAGTGAGTCCGATTCGGAATTAGGATGCAATTAACCTTATAAGTACATACGTACGGGCCAGTTGGTGCTATCTCTGCGACTCTACCGATGGCGCAACTCGACGAGAGCAGCGATCGCGCCGCCGACGACGGCCACATCCACGTCATCGACATGCCGCAACTGGACGCAAGCCACGGCAGCTGCCATGTGCTCGATAGGGCTGGACCACCGGACACGAGCGGCCGCAGCCACGTCGTCATAGACATCGACTTCGGGGACGACGACGGTGGTGGTGGTAGCTCCACCACCGGCTCCGACGATGCCCCATGCTGCGCGGTGTGCATGGAGCCCCTGGAGTGGGTGGCGGTCGGCCCGTGCGGCCACCGCGTCGTCTGCCCCAAGTGCGCGACACGCATCCGCTCTGGGCCGCAGCGCAGCAAACTGTGCTGCATCTGCAGGGCACTCTGCCCCAGCGTCGTCGTCACCAAGGTGGCGGGCGGCGGTGCAATCGCCTTCTCCAAGTTGCCGGCGGCCTCCAGTCAAGACGGGCGTGTCGGCGAGTACTTGTACTTCGCCACCATGTCGGCCTACTTCGACGACGAGCAGCAGTACAAGGCAGCCAAGGCCGCGGCAGCCACCACCCACCTAAAACCACCGCCGCCGCCTACAGCACAAACTGCGGCGGCGGCAGCGGCGGCGGAGACGTTGTCAACGCGCAGTCGTTCCTGATCTATCTCTTCGTCTGTGCGATGTTTGGGGCGTCTTACGGCTTCGTGTTCGCCGCTGAAGCCACAGGCTGGGGTGCAAGGGCGGCGATCGTACCAGGATCGGTGGTTTTGACGTTGGTAGTAGCTAGGATGTGCTCTCTGGTACATGAAACACAACACCTTCTGCGGCCCTCCGGAGGACGAGCATACTGCACACTAAAACCTAGAGCTTGCCATGCATGCATGCACAATTGTACAACGAGATTAGCGAGTGCAAATCTTGTTAGTTTGTGTGATTACAGATAGCACAAATAAAATGTTGTTTTCGACATTTCGCGTTCCTTTGCAAAAAGACAAACTATAACTAACATAACACACCCCAGATACGTCAATGATAATCACTTCAAGTTACTTACAATGTCGAGTTTCTCGGATATTCCGAACTCCCAAGAACACACATGATATAGAGACGTGATCTAGAGGGGCACATGCATCTTGATAATCTTGATACAAGATATTACATGGAAAAAGAAAGCAACACAGTTGGAACAAATAAGATCATGTACAGAGGGAATTTTAAGGTAATAGCTATAGATGTGCAAACGGGCGGCCCGGCACGGGCCCGTGAAAGCACAGCCCATTTACTGACGGCCCGGCACGGTCCGATAAGTAAACGGGCCGTGCCTTATCCGCCCATGGGCCGAACAGCAAGCCCAGGCACGGCCCAGAGTAAGTTTAAAATTCAGTTTATAATCTATTTATATAAATTTATTCCAACAATCTATTTATAGCACAACCTATTTAAAGTCCGTTAGGGTTTTTATTTCTCAACTCTAGCTTCTCTTCCACTCCATATCTCTCTTGTCTCCTCTTCTCTTATGGTAGAAAATGAGAACCTCTTTCTTGAGGACCAGGCTTCAAAATAAAGTGGATTTCATAATTAAAAAATTTAATGAGGCAATGCTTCCTTTTAAAAAAAATAAATGAGGACAAATGTAACACATATGGCAGATAATATATATAAGGAAAAAGAAAGTGTTTGCAGCACAAGATAAACTACAAACAAGGAGAGCTTATGTAAGTTGCTATGAGATAACATATAAGAAAGAAAAAAATTATGCCCTGTGGTTTAAATTCAACGATACTGAATGATTGAAACTAATTCAATATAGTAAGTATCACAATAATATAGTAATTATGCACTGTAGTTTACATGTGAGTCGGAGTCACACGGATTTTTGAGTGAGTCCGATTCGGAATTAGGATGCAATTAACCTTATAAGTACATACGTACGGGCCAGTTGGTGCTATCTCGGCGACTCTACCGATGGCGCAACTCGACGAGAGCAGCGATCGCGCCGCCGACGACGGCCACATCCACGTCATCGACATGCCGCAACTGGACGCAAGCCACGGCAGCTGCCATGTGCTCGATAGGGCTGGACCACCGGACACGAGCGGCCGCAGCCACGTCGTCATAGACATCGACGCCGAGGACGACGACGGTGGTAGCTCCACCACCGGCTCCGACGATGCCCCATGCTGCGCGGTGTGCATGGAGCCCCTGGAGTGGGTGGCGGTCGGCCCGTGCGGCTACCGCGTCGTCTGCCCCAAGTGCGCGGCACGCATCCGCTCTGGGTCGCAGCGCAGCAAACTGTGCTGCATCTGCAGGGCACTCTGCCCCAGCGTCGTCGTCACCAAGTGTTAAGGAAGCTGCAGCTGGTGTGTCAGGTGATGAACAGCGTATCAAGGGCACCAGGGCAAGGAAACCGAATGCAAAGGTTATTGGGCCAGAGTGGGTGGCGTAAGTGGGCTGAGCCTGTGTGAGTGTGTGCGTTCCTGATTGTATATAAACTGAGTTGATGTAATAAGAAAAGGGAGATGAACTCCGGCGGCGGCGGCTCGGCAGGTTGCTCCTGCTCGAGAATCCACAATTTCTTGTTACTCCCCCTGACAATTGGTATCAGAGCCACAAATCGACCTGGAGAAACCCAGATACACCACCAGGCAGGCCACGAAGATCATGGAGACGGACGCGAAGTTTGACATTCTGATCAGAAAGTTTGAAGAAGCAGAGGTACGGCATATGGAATCGGAGCAGAAAATTCGGTCAGATCTCTTGGCACTAAATTCTTCTGTGGAGTCCTGGTTACCACAGGTGGAGAGGAAGGTGGATGGATTACAGTCTATTGTGGAGAAATTGCAGTTCAAGATGGAAAAATTGGAGGGAGCAAGAGTTTCAGAGGGTGGTCACACCTCTGCATCCTTACGGAATACAACACCAAGTGGATCGGAATCTGTTCGAAGGGAACAGGACAAATCAGAGGTAACACTGAATCCGCTTAATCAAATTACACAGAGTCCTCATCAGGAATTGCTGCCAAATGGATCAGGACTGGAGTCGCAGTTGTATCAATCACCTGGAGTGATTGGTTTGGGAGGATTACCTCAGATTAATTGCCCACAATTTGATGGTAATCATCCTCAGGTGTGGCGCAGTAATTGTGAAAATTACTTTGAAACATATGGAGTCCATCCAGGAAATTGGGTGCGAATCGCATCTCTGCACTTTGTGGGCAATGCAGTTTTTTGGTTACAATCAGTGCGACTGCAGATCATTGGTATTTCTTGGGAAAATTTTTGTGCCAAAGTGTGTGCTCGGTTCAGTCGAGACCAGCATGAAACGTTAATACGCCAGTGGATCGTTATGAAGCAAGATGGATCTGTAGCCAGTTATGTGGAGCATTTTGATAGTCTCATGCATCAGCTTATCGCTTATGATAGTTCTCTGAGTACCATCTATTTTGTCACTAAGTTTGTGGAAGGGTTACGGGATGACATCCGTTCAGGAGTTATTATGCATCGACCCACAGATTTGGACTCAGCATGTGCCTTGGCATTTTTACAGGAGGAAACATTGCAGTTGGGAAGGAGTAGAGACCAACTCAGAAACCAAAACCAGTGTGTAACTCGAACTTATTCAAGAGGAGTGTCAACACCGACGCCGAATGTATCTCCAACTAACGGCTTCATAGAAGACAGGCGTGGTGTGGAAGGCAGTCGCCAGCCTTCCCGTGATGATCGAGTGGCTGTTTTGAGAAATTATCGAAGATCCAAAGGTTTATGCTTTGTTTGTGGCGAGAAATGGAGTAAGGATCACAAATGTTCCACGTCTATTCAGCTGCATGTGGTGGAAGAATTAATTGAAGCCATTAATCCGGATTTTGAGTACAAAGCAGATATGGATCATCTTGTTGGGTCGGAGGAGGATACCATAATGGCGATATCATACCAAGCACTAGTTGGCACTGAAACTGGGCAAACTATCCGTGTCAGGGGCTGGATACAAGGAACAGAAGTGCTCATGTTAATTGACTCTGGCAGTACACATTCATTTGTGGATGATCGTTTGGGATTGAAATTGAATGGTGTGCAGTCACTTATTAGCCCTGTTTCGGTTAAGGTGGCGAATGGGGGTCACATGAAATGCTCTTATGTTATCCCAGATTGTGTGTGGTGGTTACAAGGAAGAGTTTATACAAATGATTTCAGATTGATCGAATTAGGCAGTTATGATGTTATCTTGGGAATGGATTGGTTGCAAAAATTCAGTCCTATGAAAATTGATTGGAACCACAAGTGGCTTGAATTTCAGTATCAGGGAAAGGTTATTCAGGTTCAAGGAGTTGTTCCAAAACTGGATGCTTGTCTCTCTATTACAAGTGACCAAATTACTGGATTGTTCAAAAAAGAGGCCTTGATGTATATGGTTTCTCTCTGTGTTTGCAAGTCAGACACCGAAGGTACTGTTCCAGACTCATTACAGGATTTGTTGCATGAGTTTAAAAGCATCTTTGCAGAACCAACTAGCCTTCCTCCCAAACGAAGTTGTGATCATAAAATACCTCTTATTCCTAATGCCAAACCAGTTAATGTGCGGCCGTATCGTTATAACCCTGCTCAGAAGGATGAGATCGAAAGACAGGTCAAGGAAATGCTTCAATCAGGTATCATTCAAAAAAGTACTAGCTTATTTTCTTCACCAGCTTTATTGGTTAAAAAGAAGGATGGTTCTTGGCGTCTAGTGGTCGATTATCGGCAGCTCAATTCAATCACAGTCAAAAGTAAGTACCCGATGCCGGTGATTGAGGAACTGTTAGATGAATTGCAAGGATCCAAGGTATTTTCGAAGCTCGATCTTCGATCTGGGTACCATCAAATCCGCATGGTCACGGGTGAGGAACACAAAACAGCGTTTCAGACACATATTGGTCATTTTGAGTACAAGGTGATGTCTTTTGGGTTGACGGGTGCCCCTGGAACTTTCCAAGGCGCTATGAATGACACATTATCTCCTGTACTTCGTAAGTGTGCTTTGGTATTTTTTGACGATATTTTGGTGTATAGTCCTGATTTGACAGCCCATATGCAACATCTTCGTCTGGTTTTCGAATTGCTCCAGAAACATGAATGGAAGGTCAAATTCAGCAAGTGTGCTTTTGGACAAAGCAGTTTAAATTACTTGGGTCATATCATTGGTATTCATGGAGTGTCTACTGACCCTGCTAAAGTCATGGAGATTGTTAATTGGCCTCAACCCACTACTGTTAAGAAACTGAGGGGATTTTTGGGATTGGCCGGGTATTACAGGAAGTTTGTTAATGATTTTGGCCTTTTGAGCAAACCATTAACTAATCTTTTAAAAAAGGATGTGGTGTTTCAATGGTCTCCACAGGCTGAGCAAGCTTTTTGTTCATTAAAGCAAGCATTAAGTTCAACTCCGGTTTTAGCCTTACCAGATTTCAACAAGCAATTCACCATTGAGACCGATGCAAGTGATTCTGGAATGGGAGCAGTACTAGCTCAAGAGAATCACCCTATTGCATTCATAAGTAAAGCATTTGGTTCGCGTACTAAAGGACTTTCCACGTATGAGAAAGAGTGTCTTGCAATCTTAATGGCTGTGGATCACTGGAGGTCATATTTGCAATATGATGAATTCATTATTTTCACGGACCATCAAAGTCTCACACATTTGTCAGATCAACGATTGTCCACTCCATTGCAACAGAAGGCATTCGCGAAGCTGTTGGGGTTGCGTTACAAATTGTGTTACAAAAAAGGTGTAAGTAATGCTGCGGCGGATGCATTATCTCGTTTATATGCTGATTCTGATTCTGTGTTGCATGCTGTGTCTTATTGCCAACCTGAATGGTTACTTGAGGTGGTTCAAGGCTATCAATTGGATGATTATACTGCTCAACTTTTGTATGAATTGGCTATTAACCCATCAGCTCGTCCTGGATTCGAACTCAAAGATGGCCTCATTCGATTTCATGGCAGAATTTGGATAGGGGATAACAAAATTTTGCAACGCAAGCTAATTTTTGCACTACATAACAGTCCAATAGGGGGGCATTCTGGGTTTCCTGTGACTTATCAAAAGGTTAAAAGGCTATTTGCTTGGAAAGGGGTCAAGACAACAGTGCAAAATCAACTCAAAGAATGTACAGTTTGTCAACAGGCTAAACCTGATAGAGCCAAGTACCCTGGATTGTTGCAACCACTACCGATTCCAGACGGTGCATGGCACTTGATTACTATGGATTTTATTGAAGGTTTGCCTTCTTCAGAGAAATATAATTGCATTTTTGTGGTGGTCGATAAGTTCTCTAAGTATGCACATTTCATGCCGTTGAGTCATCCTTACACTGTTAAGGATGTGGTCCAAGCATTCATGTGCAATGTGTACAAACTCCATGGCATGCCGATGGCTATTGTATCAGACCGTGACAAGATATTTACAAGTCAATTCTGGCAACAATTGTTTGACCTTGCGGGTACTACTCTCAATTTAAGCTCCTCCTACCATCCGCAAACAGACGGTCAAACAGAGAGAGTAAATCAGTGTTTGGAAATTTATCTCCGGTGTTTTACTCATGCTTGTCCTAAAAAGTGGATTAAGTGGCTTCATTTGGCTGAATTCTGGTACAACACTAGCCCTCATTCATCGCTATTGAAAACCCCATTTGAAGTGTTGTATGGGCAGCATCCAAGACAGCTTGGGCTCTCAGATACTACTTGTGCAATCCCAGATTTGCAGGAATGGTTGGACAATAGGAAGTTAATGAATCAACTGTTGAAGCAACAGTTGCATCGGGCCCAGCATCAGATGAAAACTCAAGCTGACAAAAAGCGAAGTTTCAGAGAATTTCATATTGGGGACTGGGTGTTGGTGAAACTACAACCATATGTGCAGACTTCGTTGATTCGAAGAGCAAATCATAAGTTGTCATTTAAGTATTTTGGCCCTTTCAAGGTGATCTCTCGTGTGGGTAAGGTGGCTTACAAATTGCAACTACCTGATAACACTTCTATTCACCCTGTTTTCCATGTGTCCCAACTTAAAGCTGCTTATGGATTCCCAGTCAATACACCGCTACTGCCCACTGTTCAGCCGATTCGTTTGTTGGATTTTCGCACTGTGCAGACTGGACAGTCCCCTGTTATTGAAGTTTTGGTGCAATGGAATGGATGTCCTGTTGACAAGGCTACTTGGGAAGATTTGGCAACTCTACAGAACAAGTTTCCGGAGTTGTCGGCTTGGGGGCAAGCCTCATCTCAAGGAAGAGAGGATGTTAAGGAAGCTGCAGCTGGTGTGTCAGGTGATGAACAGCGTATCAAGGGCACCAGGGCAAGGAAACCGAATGCAAAGGTTATTGGGCCAGAGTGGGTGGCGTAAGTGGGCTGAGCCTGTGTGAGTGTGTGCGTTCCTGATTGTATATAAACTGAGTTGATGTAATAAGAAAAGGGAGATGAACTCCGGCGGCGGCGGCTCGGCAGGTTGCTCCTGCTCGAGAATCCACAATTTCTTGTTACTCCCCCTGACACCAAGGTGGCGGGCGGCGGTGCAATCGCCTTCTCCAAGTTGCCGGCGGCCTCCAGTCAAGACGGGCATGTCGGCGAGTACTTGTACTTCGCCACCATGTCGGCCTACTTCGACGACGAGCAGCAGTACAAGGCAGCCAAGGCCGCGGCAGCCACCACCCACCTAAAACCACCGCCGCCGCCTACAGCACAAACTGCGGCGGGGGCAGCGGCGGCGGAGACGTTGTCAACGCGCAGTCGTTCCTGATCTATCTCTTCGTCTGTGCGATGTTTGGGGCGTCTTACGGCTTCGTGTTCGCCGCTGAAGCCACAGGCTGGGGTGCAAGGGCGGCGATCGTACCAGGATCGATGGTTTTGACGTTGGTAGTAGCTAGGATGTGCTCTCTGGTACATGAAACACAACACCTTCTGCGGCCCTCCGGAGGACGAGCATACTGCACACTAAAACCTAGAGCTTGCCATGCATGCATGCACAATTGTACAACGAGATTAGCGAGTGCAAATCTTGTTAGTTTGTGTGATTACAGATAGCACAAATAAAATGTTGTTTTCGACATTTCGCGTTCCTTTGCAAAAAGACAAACTATAACTAACATAACACACCCCAGATACGTCAATGATAATCACTTCAAGTTACTTACAATGTCGAGTTTCTCGGATATTCCGAACTCCCAAGAACACACATGATATAGAGACGTGATCTAGAGGGGCACATGCATCTTGATAATCTTGATACAAGATATTACATGGAAAAAGAAAGCAACACAGTTGGAACAAATAAGATCATGTACAGAGGGAATTTTAAGGTAATAGCTATAGATGTGCAAACGGGCGGCCCGGCAAGGGCCCGTGAAAGCATGGCCCATTTACCCGGCACGGCCCGATAAGTAAACGGGCCGTGTCTTATCCGCCATGGGCCGAACAGCAAGCCCAGGCACGGCCTAGAGTAAGTTTAGTCGTGCCGGGCCGGCCTGTTTTGCTGATCGGGTCGTGCCGGCCCGTGTAATGAAGAGGCAGCTTGCTACGTGGGCCCCACGCTTGGGCAGCAGGCTGGCCAGTTCTCTGCCCAAGGCTTGGCTTGCTGCATGCGGTGGCCCCATGCAAAGCCAATGCACGTGCATGCACAGCGCCACGAATTCCCACGATTTATTTTTTTGGTTTAATGGATGTGAATCAAACTAATAAATGGGATTAGTGAATAGTGATTAATGGGCCTAATCGGGCCTGGCTTTAAACGGGTCGTGCCCGTGCCGGCCCATCGTGCCGGGGTGGCGGCCCAAGCACGGCCCAACCGTCGGGCCATGCCGGCCCGGGCCCGATTAGTAACAGGCCGTGCCGTGCTCGGGTCGTGCTTTTTTGGCGTGCTTTGGGCCGGCCCAACGAGCCCGTTCCTTTTGCTCATCTATAGTAATAGCCGCTGGATTACAAGGCAAACCTTTTATTTAATTAGCCAGCCAACCTCCAGTACTTCGGATTAGAAGATGTCAATGGCCCCGAAACCCTATTACCCATGGGGAATTCCTCTATTAGGGTTAGGGTATCAGGTATGGTGGGTACAAGTTTGAGAGGACTAAACTCGAACCCGATTACCCGTGGACCTGTTTTACCCGATTTAATACAGCATACAGGCTTCTAGGGGAATTCAACTATCTACGTTGTGGGCTTGTGGCCTGTCCTCCTATGGGCCAAAGAATGCTAACGGTGAAGCCCAAAATATGTTTTGCATGAGTATGTTGATGAAACTACAAAATATGCATGTTGTAATGCTGAATTGTGTCCATATGCTAAAATTCTGAAATGTTGAATAGTCGGGTCGGGTATGGATCCCCATGGGTATTTGGTACCCGGTCGGGGATGGATATGGGAAGATTTTTGTACCCGAGGTCGGGTTCGGGTTCGGGGATAGGGGCGGGTCTATGCTCATGGGTATGGGTCTAGGGAGTTAATCCCCGGTGGGGAATTCCCCATTGACATCTCTACTTCGGATCAGCAAACGGTGATCTCACTCTGGTCTGGTATATAGGCTATAGCTCACCAATCTCAGGACATGGGAGTAGATCAAAAAGTACACTGAAATCTACAAAAACCTAATGAATTTCACGAATCACACGCTCCTTGACAAGCCAAATATCCTGGGTGAAACCACACGGACACGCACAATGGTCACCATGGGTGCATCCACCACCCCAACGAAACCCCAGCTCCAATAAACCACACCAAAGTGGGGAAATAGCTGATTTTCTCTATAGTTAGATGCTCACTTTAATTTGCCCCATAATTCATGAGAAAACTTACTGATTTGCCTCATCTAACAATTTCACCATGTTTTGACTTGTTTTTGGGTGCATGGAATGTATCTTTTGCCCTCCAAGTTCTAACTTACTCCTCACCATGTCGACCAGTAAGGCTACAGGTACGCAGTACCTAAAATAAAGTCATTAGTGACGGGTTATAAAACTCATTAATAACGGAAATCATACCCGTCACTCTTATTACATCAGTAAAGCCTTATCATGTTCACTTGTCACTTAAGGACCACCTATGGTTTGAACTGACACCCTTTAGTGACGGGCCACAATATTCACCTATCACTAAAGGGTATTCTTTAGTGATGGTTTACATTGTGGCCCATCACTAAAATGTGTTAGTTCAATCCACATGTGATCATATTGTAAAAAATATTTTTTTAAACAGCATCCTGAATCAAAACCAAGATTTTGTAACCAACATTGTACATTATAAATGCATCATATAAGTTTTATCAAATAATACCACAACACAGTTTTTTATTGCAAAATTAAAGCAAAGAATAAATTACATAAATGATCCGTTCACTAATTGTTTCAAGTTATGTTTACATTGAAACCAACAAAAAATATTTCATGCCACTATAATTGAAATCTTCCTTAGAAGATATGACTTGATCCATTAAGAATTTATGTAGTCATCCTTTCTCGAATACCATGCAAGTCAGTTTCCTTAAGAAAAATTTCAGGTATATATATGAAATTAGTTTTTTACATTAGTTGATGTATACATGAGTGAAAAATAATTTCAACACAACAATCATATATATGATAATATCTTACTTTCAAATTTTAAAGTTCCGTTATTGTTAAGGTCATCATCATATGGTATGTGACATAAATATGATAAGGGCAAGAGTGTCTCGATCTTTCGATGAGAGGATAAGATAAGTTCAATTAGAAGGAGATGACATTGACGATCTACTACAATCGAACGAGATGTTTGTGTTGCGCCTTAGCGATCGATACACTAACTCTGGAGGTTGTCATGTCCTTGCAGCAGCACGATCAACCAAACCACGAGGGTATTTGTTCCTGCAAGCAATCAAAGAACAAGCAAGAATAAGATAAACAAGCAACTCAGATTGATAACAAGGTGGAGTTCTGTAACGTATATTCGGCAAACTAGACGATCACAAGATTACACAACAAAGTATTGAGGCTAAACTTTGATCTAAACAAAACTCAATCTAAAAGTGATGGGGGTATTTATAAGGCTAGGGACGTGTGGAGGTCGGCCAAAGGGAGCCCTAGATGAATACAACTCGGTTACAAGGTCTGTGGGCTTAAATGTTTCGGATTGGAAAAGGAACCCACATTGTTTTGATGATTCCAATCTCCTAGGATGGAATCTAGAGGTGCGGCTAGATCGGTTGGAAAGAGGACTTCTCGATCTTTCCAAAAAATCCAAGATCATCCAAATTAGAGCTTCTATGTAAAAGTTACACACGTTTTAATCTGGCATTTTCCCTGTAGTCCGAGTCCAAGACGTGTAAAACTTTATCTCCATCTTCTCTTGGCACAAAAGTAACATCCCAAACTTATATATTATCTTTGGATGGCCTTGACTTGGTATCCAATCAACTTCCATGATGTTCCATTCCCTTGATGTGCTCTCAACATGTCCCTTAATCCATGTAAGTATTTCTGTAATTGAATAACATTGTTTTTCATGGTGTATCATACATGGTTCAAATAAATAAAATTTAAATCTAATATATAATGCATGCACCTTGGATTGTTTAATATAATGCATAAGCATGGTCATATCCCAGTCGGTGATGTCCTCATCATTCTCTCTATCTTGGCTACAAACCATCATCGGTTTGTTCTTGTATTCGTAGTCATTGTAACTCCTAGCAAAAATTATATCATTGTGCAATATAACTTGTTCTTTTGTTATATTGAGAGTAGGATGAAACCAACTCACCTTAGCATTTTGTTGCTCAAGTGTGAGTAAAGAATCACCCTTGATAAAAGGAGACAAAATTGTGGTGTTGTTGAACAACTTAGCACACTCTCCTTCTTAAAAATAAACATGTGTATTTAAATTAAAACAAGAGGCTCTCGAGATAATAAGATTAGTTAAAATACCTTGCTCGAGATTATTATTTTCAAGCTTTACACGTAGTTTCAAATCTGAACATATGTAAACTCTATGCACAAAGTATACTCCTTGATCATTGTATTTGCCAATTACATGAAAACTCATTTGAGTAGGACATGGCAAGTCAGTTCTAGTAAGTAATTTCTCATTTAAAACACTAAGTTCACAAAGATCATCAAATTCAATATAACCCCAAGTATGTAATGAAGACATCAATTTGAGTTCTTTCTTTTCACCAGTAATATGAATGACACGTTTCAAATCACTTAATGTTTCAATAGCAACATGTTCATTCAATAGTTGTGGCTTGAATATAAGTGTAGCATTACATAACTCATCTTTATCACAAGGAATAGCATCAAAATCATATTGTGGCACAGTAATTTCAGAAATAGGTTCCACTAATATTTGCTTTAAATTAGCATGATAGTGGACAAATGTGGTTCAGAATAAGCATACTCACCTTGGTTCATCTCATTATTACCTTTACCAGCCTTAAAAACTAATGGGGCGTCTACCTACTGAAGTGATGTAATCAGCACAGTAACCATCTTGTTTTCCTTATTTAGGCTTGTGATATGCATATTCTGCAAAACTTTAGTAATAGGAGGCACAAGGGATTGTTGCTTATTTGATTTCATATCATCTTTGTGTAACAAAATTGGAGATTCAGAAGCTTCATCATCAAATAATTCACATTACTCTTGCTTTCTACCGTTACACAACCACTCACGCAAAATCTAATTCTCAACATTGCAAGCAAACAAAAACAAGTGTCCTAAATGATTAGGGTTAATTTTTTCTATGCCATTACAATTTTTATGGTTTGCCAATATGCCATTGGTGTGTCACTGACAGATGGGGGCCACCACAGTCACTGACAGTGGCATATAAGCAATTTCTGAAAATTATAATGGCATGCGAGTAATTTTCCCAAATGATTATATGTTGTATTAGCCAATAAAACTTGTATTTCTAAATTAAACCCTTTCAAAAATCTAGTCATTGTTTTTTCATGGTATTCTTCTAAACCAATGTACAAGATACATATTTTAAATTAATGGTAGTACTCTCTAATGGTTCTATTAGCTTGTTTCAATTTTTCTAATTTTTCACGAAGAGCACGCTTGTAAGAAGAAAACACAAATCTCCTTCTCATCATTGTTTTGCATTCATGCCAAGTTTCAGGTCTGTTGTTTGTATAAGTCCACCAAAAAGATGCAGAACCAGTAAATTTTAATTTTGCTAGCATCCCTAATCATTTGAGCATTAGAAAAATCATATTTATCGAATTATTTATCTACTGGTAGCTCTCAATTGACATACGCTTCAGAATCGAACTTACCATCAAACAAAGGTAGAGATGATTCTACCTTCGCTAGATAATATTTCAATATATCACATCCTTCATGTTGAGCACTCTCCATGTTGTGGCAAATCTGACTAGGAATATTTGAATGATGAGGAAGTTGTAGCTGAACATGATCATCTTTTATCTCCTTGCACAATCCTATCATGATTAATAGTGAACAAGAAACATACACAAGAATATGCACGCTCCTATCAACTACTACGTTATGGAGGTTAAAAGGTCACACATACTCAAGCTTTTTACCAAGCACTTACAAGTTCTTACCAAGCAAGACAGGAGGTGATGACACCCACAAACACAAAAAAAACTTTTGGAGAAAGGTGTATCAATTGTTTGCCGCTAGCCCTGTAGAGTAATAGCCGAGTATGTAGAGCTATAGGTGGGCAAAGATACTAACAAATGAAATACTAGGACCACACTAGTCAATGTAAGTTGAATAATCGTTCAAAGTCGGTACTGTGCTGGTCCTAGGCTAGAACATACTAGAGACATGAGCCTAAACACAAACGATACCACCAAACAAACAAAGGTAAAACTAGCTTTCCTCTTTCTCCACTTTTTTCTTCTCCTTTTTTCTGCTCTCTTTTTTTGGTGTGGCTTTTTAATCACCTTCTGTCTTTTTTGAACAGAACAACAAATGAATTAGTATACTGTCACGCCCCGATTTAATAAATCAGTACCTTTATTGAAATTCCATAGAAAATCAATAAACTAAGACGTTCATCATGCGACCACGTAAAAATACGAGCAATCATTCACGGTTCGTAGACTGTATTAATACAAAAGTGAATAAAGGAGAAGAGAAACTAATAAAATAAAGGGTCCTAGATGAACGCCTCCTTCCAGTCTCGCCTTGACTGGGTCGCTACTCCAGACCTTCATCCTCCTCGTAGTAGACGGGCTCTGGTGGTGTAAGTCAATGGGGGTGAGTACAAAAGTACTCAGCAAGCCACCGAATGCAAATATAATGCAAGGTAATAACAAGAGAGATAGTGGCTAATTTTGCGGAAAAGCATAATTGTAAAGCATTAAATGTGATCAATTTATTAGTACTGAAATGTAAACATGTGTATGCATCATCATCTTCTAACTCGAGGGGTACAGTCAGCCCCACCTCACTCAACAGTCCTTACATGCCATGAATAACTCAACCGTTCAAACAATAGTAAACTAATTGCGAGTAGTCACACAACCCGCCTTGATCGTGGGCTCGGCTTTTTGAAAAGATTAAATTACTCTGATCAGAGATGTATCACTGTACCCACAAGGCATGCACTCATCACTTACACCAAAGTGTAACGAGATGACTCATTCCACGGAAACTTGTGTCAAAACCTTCCATATGGTCCTCCTCGACTCAACAGCACCCTCTTATGGGTTTCGTATCGTGTCTCGACGCGTCGAGCCTCACCATACCCACCCTTGAGCTACGTCGGTACAAGTCACCCGCAGGTTGCCCCTTGCCCCCTCCACTATGGTGCATCGAGTCAGATTGTTCCATACTTTCAGTTAGGACTTACCCATTAGACTTGTGGTTGGTACGGAAGTGTTTTGCAACAGATCTCGCAGACCGGTCCTTATAGTGCCACGGGTGCGACCAACCAGTACCCGAGCTTTCACCCGGAACCCACCATACTTATAACATAGCCAACTCCAACAGAGTCCAGAGACAAGAATAACGGAGAAATTTCATATAGTAGAATCCATCTATCTACGACTCATTCATTTTTATCCTATAGCAGTTGTGTCGATACATTGGGCACTAGCTAATATAATATTTGTAGAGTGACAAGGAGTTAAGGATCAATAAGCATGGCTTGGGTTTGCACACAAGGACGGGGATCTAATAAATATAAGTGTAGGGCTTGATGTTTGACTAATGCAATATTATCCTATGAGTTATAGCGATAGTTATAAAAACTGGGCTTCAATGATGATCAACTATTTCCACAGGAGGGTTCGATGACTTGCCTTGCTCAGCAAAGGGTGAAGATGGAACCTCGGGATAGAACTCTGGCTCCTCGACGAACTCGCAGTCTTCTCGATACGGAAAAATAAACAATACATTCAATAAACAGATAAACATACATGTTTATGGGTTTTATTATGTGAAATAAGGTTTTAATATTCTGAAGTTTTGGTGAAATACAGTAAAACTTATATTTTAAGGTTTTCCCAATTTATTTTCTGGATTAATAAATTTTATCCCTAAGGGGTTTTTATTTATTTAATTAATAAGATTATTTTCGGAAATAGTAACATACTATTTTTATGGCATAAATGTGTAGAGAATAAATTGCTGAATTTAAAAAAATTTGAATGGTGAAATTTGGTGTTAAAATAAGCAAGTTATGAATTTTCAAAGTTTAAACCAATTTCTGGGATTTTATTTAAACTGGAAAATGGTTCTGGTCCACGGTGAGCCAAGCCCATAGTGGACTGGGCCACTGTACGCGTGGACCGGATCAACCAGATCCGTTGGATCCAGATCCAGTGATCCGGCGCGAGGCGGGTGGCTTAAGTGACAACGGACGGCCAAGATTCAAACGCACCGAACGGGTACGCGTGGACGCCTGAGATTGAGTCAAACTTTTAAATACCGATCGACGGCCAGGGTTAACCGATACCGGTTTGACCGGATCCAAGGGCTCTGATTAGATCCCCTCAGGATCTAATCTTGGCCGTTCGCTCGGGATCGTGTGGCTCGGATGGATTCCGGCACGGCACATGGCGACGAGGGTATTTTACCCTTCGTCTCCAGCAACGGCGGCCTCGAGTGCGGCGACGATGGCGGCGGCGAGGGCCTAGGGGCCTAGCTTTCAGTGAAAATGGAGAGAGGGGAAGATGGCGGTCACGACGGTACCTCTGATGGCGACGGAGGGCGACGGATGGTGACCGGCAGCGATGGGTAGACGAAGGGGGTCCTCGGGAACTCGACGGCGACGGCGATCCAGCGGGTTCCACGGCCAACAGAGGGGTGGCCGAGGATGGGCGGTCGTCGATGGTACCGATGGTGGCGGTGGCTAGGGTGGGGAAGGACGGAGTCGATGGCGAGTGGCGGCCGGAGTTGAAACAGAGGGGAAAACCCGAAAGTGAAGGGGGAGCGCTCTGGTTCACTCGAGCTTGGCTGCGGTGGTGTGGGCAGAGGGCGGTGACGGGGAGGGGTATTTATAGGGGCTCGCCGGCGTAAGGAGGGAAGGAAACCGAGGGTTTCCAAGAACTCTGGCAAGGGTTTCCATTCCCTCGGCCAAGCTTCCTAAAGCGCGAAACCGCGTCGCCTATAGGTGGAAAGGGATCGCGGTGATCCAAGGAAGGGAGTCCGGAGACGATCGGGCGAGATCGGGCGGCCGACGGCGAGAAACCAGAAGGGGATCGCCGGAAAAAGGAAGGGGGGATCCCCTTCCATCGAAGAAAACGAAGCTGACAGGTGGCCCCCACCTGTTATTGACCGAGCGCGAAGCCAACGGCGCCGACAGGCGGGCCACGGATGTCAAGGAGTGAGGATGAGAGGGGAGAGGCTGACTAGTGGGACCCAGGCGGGCGCGAGCGGGAGAGGAGAGAGGGGGAGTGCGTCGACAAGCGGACCCCACCTGTCGGTGACACGCGTTTGGACTGGGCTGGGCTCGAGGCACTTTGAGGGTTGAGGCCCATTAAGATTTAAAATAGTTTTCTGATTTAAAATAAATCCAGTAATTCATTTATTTGATTAAGGGTTGAATCACTGTTGATAAAAATTTGTAAAAATTCCTGAAATTATGTTTTGGCCTCTAGTTTATCCCATAAATTTTTCAAGTCCAAATTTTGAATATCCCTCCCTGTTTGGCTTTAATAGGGCTATTTAGGAGTTTTCTTTAATAATAAAATCCATAAATTCCTTTAATACTATTTTTCTTTTATTTTATTTCCTTTTAATTCTTGGGGTGTTACAATCCTATCCCCCTTACAGAGAATCTCGTCCTCGAGATTCGAATCATTCCTCGAATAGCTCAGGATGTTGTGCCTTGAGTTCATCTTCTTTTCCCATGTAGCTTCCTCTACGGGATGATTGCTCCACTAAACTTTACAGAAGCGGATGACGCGACTTCTGGTGGTCCTTTCTTTGACTTCCAATATCTTGACTGGCTTTTCCACGTAGGTCAAAACTCTCCAATCCGAGTTTGCATGTGTGAGATATAATAGTTTTATTAGCACCTGCACAACCCGCCCGAATCCTACTCGAATTCCAATAAATGAAACTGGCTCCAATTTGATTTATACTGGAAAACTAAGGGACAAAAATACCCTAAACACTTAATAAACACACCAAAACAAGGTGGTAAAAACGTGATAAGAACTCAAAACTCAACGAAACTAGAAGCTAAGACCAGCAATCCGATGTGACTGATGCAACCGAAAACTCAACAAACCAGAACTAAGTAGTACTAGTAAAAGGTATAAATTTGTCTCGGATGAAGAGGAAACTAATATATATATAGGCTCTTTTTGAACCGTAGGAAAAAATAATAAGATATAGAGATATCTCACCGAGCAAGGAAAGCTCTGACACCACTTAATGAGGAACTTGGGTGTCCTGATCCTTCGATGAGAGGATAAGATAAGTTCGATTAGAAGGAGATAATATTGACGATCCGACTACAACCGTACGAGATGTTTGTGTTGCGCCTTAGCGATTGATACACCAACTTTAGAGGTTGCCATATCCTTATGACAGCATGATCAACCCAACCACGAGGGTATTTGTTCCTGCAAGCAATCGATGAACAAGCAAGAACAAGATAAACAAACAACTCAGGTGGATAACAAGGTGGACTTCTGTAATGTGTATCCGGCAAACTAAACGATCACGGGATTACACGAGAAAGTACTGAGGCTAAACTTTGATATAAACAAAACTCAATCTAAAAGTGGTGGTCGGGGGGTATTTATAAGGCTAGGGACATGTGGAGGTCGGCCAAAGGGAGCCCTAGATGAATACAACTCGGTTACAAGGCCCATGGGCTTAAACAGTTCGAACTAGAAAAGGAACCCACATTGTTTTGATTATTCCGATCTCCTCTGATGGAATCTGGAGGTGCGGCTAGATCGGTTGGAAAGAGGACTTCTCAATCTTTCTAAAAAAGTCCAAGATCATCCAAATTAGAGCGTCCATGTAAAAGTTATGCACATTTTAATCTGGTGTTTTCCCTGTAGTCCGAGTCCGAGTCCAAGACGTGTAAAACTTTATCTCCACCTTGTAATGGCACAAAAGTAACGTCCAAAACTTATATATTATCTTTGTATGGCCTTGACTTGGTCTCCAATCAACTTCCATGATGTTCCATTCCCTTGATGTGCTCTCAACATGTCTCTTAATCCATGTAAGTATTTCTGTAATTGAATAGCAATGCTTTTTATGGTGTAGCATACATGGTTCAAATAAATAAAATGTAAATCTAATATAAAATGTATGCACCTTTGATTGTCTATTATAACGCATAAGCATGGTCATATCCCAGCCGATGATGTCCTCATCAAAATCCACATTAGTTTTCTAGAAGGTTGAGTGTAGCATTGCGATAGAAATACACCATTAGTAAGGATGACACATTTAATTTTGATAAGGTAAACATTTAGAGACTTACTAACATTATGGTTTTATGTACCAACTATCAACGTTCTATTGCATTTGATATACTGGTATCAACACCGAATGATCTATAACGAGCTATAACAAAAACGAGTTTAACAAGAATATGTTAAAAATATTACTTGGAATAATAAAATGAAGAAAACATTACTCATTGATTATGCTTCTGATTATGGAGTAGTCTCTCTCGGTGTGGTCGGTCCAAATGATCTTATCGTGTCGATTAGTATAAGGATGTGTGTGACAACTAATTAATCGGTGAAGACTAGTGATGTACACGTGAAGAAGCCTACAAACGCCACTATTTGAGCAGCACCTCTACGAAGTCCACACATATAGGGAAGGATTTCTCCCACACACGACGTGCTAGCACCGCTCGTGAGAACCGGGGAGAAATCTCAATCTCAACTCTTGAGATCAAGAAGAAAGGGAGAGGAGAGGTCTAGAGGCTAGGGTAGAGCAATTAGTGCTTCTGAAAACTCTCTTCCACGACGTCCTCCTCCTCCCTATTTATAATGCCAAGGTATGAGCCTTTAACCATAATTAAATCCGTAACAGATCTAATCTGTTATGTCTTGATCGGAACTTCCAATATCACTATCGGAACTTCCGATCTGCAATCCAGAATACATCGAAACTTCCGATACCCCTATTGAACTTCCGATCAACGGATTCTAAATCGAAACTTCCGATTTGAACTCTCTATTTCTGAATCAGAAATAATCGAAACTTCCTATTCTAAATCATAGCTTTCGATTTGAGCTATCAGTTTCTCAAAGCATAAATTATCGAAACTTCTGATACCATATTGGAACCTCCGATTTGAGCTCTCGATTTCTAATTCAAAGAATAATCGGGAATTCCTATTCCAAATCGAAACTTCCGATCCTCCAAGAATTTTCTCGGGCACAATTTCTTCAACCATCTAATAGACATTTCCATTATATACATATAATGATACAATAGAGATACACTTGCCTGATGTCCATAGGTTACTAGGCCCAACAAGAGATGTTTCTATCGAACAATCCAAGAGATGTGCACATCGTTTCTCTAAATTAGGTACATTATAGGACAGGAAAAAACAACAAGAGCCCAGACGAACACAGTAAAATCCATACATACTTTCCCCGAGAACGAACACAGATGTCAACAAATGAAATCAACCCTTGCATCTCTAAGCTGATCATAAAGAGCAAATGTAGTAAGTGGCTCAGGGATGCTAGCAATATACTCTCTCTTCACTTTTAAATGACACAGTTAACTTTTATCTCAACGTTTAACCATTTATTTTATTCAAAAAAATTATACAAATATGTAAAAATATATGTTATACTTAAAGTACTTTCAATAATAAAACAAATTATAACAAAATAAATGATATTTCAATTTTTTTAATAAGATGAATGATCAAACGTTTAGATAAAAGTCAACTGCATCATTTAAAAGTGAACGGAGGGAGTAACACTTAATCAGTGCAGCTATATCAATAGGGCTTACACCATCAGGTAAAGATGCACCAGAATCTGCAATTTAGCAAGAAACTCACAGGGATCACAATAATGAATCATTATAACAAAAGCTAAGTTCAAATATGATGAATGAAAATGGTACCTTCCTTATAAAGAGAAACTAATTGCCGAAGAACTTTTCTTTCACCTTCCAATTTGAATAAGTACTCATTACTCAAACCTAATAAGAGCAGTTTCAAAATGTCAGATTCAGAAGGAAAAATATAGCAAGAAACCACCTTTTGAACTTAAGCAATTTCACCTGATATGACAAGGTAATCTGCGCTCGCGTCAATCTAGTTGACTCACGGTGGATCTGATCATTGATGGAGGATGCGGCGGCCGACGATAGCCCTGAGCCCCAGAGGTCAACCCAAGCCCTGGCGGTGCGATGAGGCGACGACGACCGACGAGATCCACGTGGCTGCGCATGCGCGGAAGTCGTGCGACGGCGCGGCGGCGGTCGGCGGGGAGGCGCTGAGATGGCGGCGGGGAGGCGGGGAGGTGCTGAGGTGGCGGCGGGGAGGCGTGCGGCACAGCGGCAGGAGAGGAGGAACGCGGTTGGAAAAATCTAGGGCGGGGAAAAAATTAGGGCGCGCGGCTGATTTGGGGAAGAACCGAAGCAGCCACACGGATCCGCAAGGAACCCTCCAGCGGCGGGAGGGGCCGCCGCCGAATCCGCCCATGCCTCCGCGCCTTCCCTGCTCCGACGAGATGCCCTCGGAGTCGGAGTCGGATTTTTGCGTGAGTCCGATTCGGAATTAGGATGCAACCTTATAAGTACATACGTACGGGCCAGTTGAGGCTATCTTCTGCGACTCTACCGATGGCGCAACTCGACGCGAGCAGCGATCGCGCCGCCGCCGACGGCCACATCCACGTCATCGACATGCCGCAACTGGACGCAAGCCACGGCAGGTGCCATATGCTCGATAGGGCTGGACCACCGGACACGAGCGGCCGCAGCCACGTCGTCATAGATATCGACGCCGGGGACGGTGGTAGCTCCACCACCGGCTCCGACGATGCCCCATGCTGCGCGGTGTGCATGGAGCCCTTGGAGTGGGTGGCGGTCGGCCCGTGCGGCCACCGCGTCGTCTGCCCCGAGTGCGCGGCACGCATCCGCTGTGGGCCGCGGCGCAGCAAACTGTGCTGCATCTGCAGGGCGCTCTGCCCCAGCGTCGTCGTCACCAAGGCGGCGGGCAGCGGTGCAATCACCTTCTCCACGTTGCCGGCGGCCTCCAGTCAAGACGGGCGTGTCGGCGAGTACTGGTACTTCGCCGCCATGTCGGCCTACTTCGACGACGAGCAGCAGTACAAGGCAGCCAAGGCCGTAGCAGCCACCATCACCCACCTAAAACCGCCACCGCCGCCACCGTCATCCCCCGCCGCCGAATACGGCGCAAACGGCGGCGGCAGCGGCGGCGGTGAAGACATCGTCAACGCGCAGTCGTTTGCGATCTATCTCATCGTCTCCGCGATGTTTGGCGCGTCCTACGGCTTCGTGTTCGCCACCGAAGCCGTTGAAGCCACAAGCTGGGGTGCAAGGGCGGCGATCGTGTCAGGAGCGGTGGTTTTGACGTTGGCAATAGCATGTGCCTTCTGGTACATGAAACACAACACCTTCTACGGCCCACTGGAAGACGACGATTATATTGCACCCTAAAACCTAGAGCTGACCATCACTCCATGCACAATTAATTGTATGGCGGAGATTAGCCAAGCAGCATTCATCAACCAAATGGTAGTCAATGTAGCTGATTATGATGTAGTATCTAAATAACCGAACAAGTTTATCAAGGAATAGTCTTTCATTTTTTTGCATGTGTACTGACACAGCTACTTGCGTTCTTCAGTTTTTAGAAATCAACTGAGGATTCTGGTGACTCATTAGGTGAGGTGAAGACAAGTGTTGCTGGACAAGTTGTGTAGGGAGCATTAGAAGTCAAACTGTATTATATAGGCTGAAATGGTAAACTTGTTCTACTAAAATGGAATGAAAAGGTATTAGGACCTGGCTGCTACATAGATCAGTTCCTGTGAACCAGTCTTTGTACTCTGAAATGAAATGAAATTGAGCATTGCATGTTACTCTGTTTCTTCTCCACAAGTCCTATTTTCCATAATGCATTCTCCTCCTGCGATGCATGTATTGTCTCCTAACAACATTGCAAGGCATCTAGACACATAACAATAACAATAGAAGTTAAGCACATAAAAGTCATATTAGATGTATTCACAAACAAACAAAATTAAATTACCTTCTTGTCACTATTCCTGGACTTTTAGACATCATTGATTCCATATTTATTTGTATTTTTGGTGTGGAATGTTTAGGGGGTGTTTTTTATTGTTCTTTCTAGGATTCCTTTTTCTACAAAGTAGCCTATACAAAAGCTTAATTAAGGAGAAACAATGGAATTGCTTTATTAAAAGTGTAAGTGTTATCTTTTCTTTGTTCCATTTAGTACACACTTGTAGCTAGCATACTTGTGACCCTTCTCTCTAGATCTTTTACATGTAACTGTCATCTAACCATTTTCTTATTATTGGTGTCCCCTTTCATGCAACTCCTGCCACTAGGCTAAGGCATCCTTCAATCCACAATTTCCTCCGTCTTCCCACATTTCTCTTGCCTAATGGTGCACCGAATTTGAAAGGCAATTATGCCTTTGGCTTATCTGGTAGTGTCTGTATCTCCATCTTGTATGCATCAATAAATTTTGCCACAGAGTAGTAATCATCAACATATTCTTTCAATTTCACATTATTCTAAGTTGTCAAAACGGTCAACGCATGTCCACAAGGTTGCCCGATGTGCTGCCACTCCTCACATGTGCATGTCTGTGCTGCAGCTGAAACAACATGCCTACCATAATCTATACCATTGTCCTACACTTCTGTAGTCCTACACTTAAACTGGGAGATGTGCGGCGGTGGTTGATGTCGGCGGCGGGACTTCGGCGATGGAAGCGGCAGAACGACTGCACATAGTAGAGGGGCAGTGATGTCATTGTATGTGGTTTGCTTGATTAAAAAATTTGAAAATGATGGAGAAAAGTCAAAAGGGTATAAATAGTTATACATGAAGCAAATGATATTTTTACAATTAAACCGTAACGAATGTCATTTTTACCGAATGATAGTTATGCTCAGCGGCCGCCGCCTCACGATTTTTTTTAAAAAAATATTTTTTTTGAAAAAAAATCGAATGTATATAGCAGTTTCAAAATTTTATAAAAAGGGGTAGCAGTCAGCATTTGATGGGCCAACTCATGCCACTTGGCCCCAAGTCGGTCGATGATCGACCAACTCAGGCCATGTCAGCGCTAGTCGGCCAACCATCGGCTGACTGAGGGTCATGCTGGCACGGTAACGGCTCTTTTGGACGACTCACGCCACGTCAGCGCGAGTCGGCCGTTGAACGATTGACTTATGCTGACGTGGCATGAGTCAGCCTATCAATGATTTTTTAAAAAATATATATATTGTATGAAAAAAATTCCTTGCACACTATTATAAGAACACAAAATAGTTCTCAGCACAACGGATGAAAGGTGGTGTCCTAAGCCAATAGGTACAATATTCGATTCCTCATAGTCTCATTTTTTTAATTTTATGAAAAAAAAGGAATTTTTGAAAAAAAATAATTTTTGATTTTTCAAAATTTTCTGTTTTTTAGAAAATTAAAAAAACTTTCAAAGTTCTTATGCATTGGCAAAAAATAAAATGAGATTTTGAGGACTAGAAAACTAGCCCCGATTCTCAAGACACCACCTTTCATCCACTAGGCTAGGAACGGTTTTGTGATTAAGTAATATTTTGTGTTGTTATAATATTGTGTTAGGAAAATTTATTTCATAAAATTTAAAAAATATTTTTTTGAAAAAATCGTTGATGGACCAATTCATTCCATGTCAGTATAAGTCGGCCATTTGACGGCCAACTCACGCTGGTGTGGCGTGAATCGACCAAAAGAATTGTTGTCGTGCTAGCGTGGCCTGAGTCGGCCGATGGTTGGCTGACTGACGTTAACATGGCTTGAGTCGGTCGACTCGGGGCGACGTGACATGAGTCGGCTCATCAATTACCAACAACTACCAATTTTTGCAAATTTTTAAAACTGCTGTTCATATTTGAATTTTAAAAAATATATATTATTTTAAAAAAAATCCCGCCTGGCGCTGCATGCCCGCTCGCCGGGCACGCCTCGTCCTCCCCCTCGTCGGACGGCTGCGGCTCCACCGGCGGCACCTCCACCTGCACCTCCGCGGCCACTTCCGCGGTTCCGCCACCTGCCCACCTCCTTCGCCGTCGCCACATCCTCCTCCCCCCACCGTACCGGTCGCAGCAGCCACACGGATTCGCGAGGAATGAAACACTCCAGCACCGCCGCCACATCTGCCCATACCTCCGCGCCTTCTCCCTCGCTCCAACGAGATGCAGTTGGAGTCGAAGTCACACGGATCCGTGAGGAACCCTCCAGCGCCAGCGCCTTCCCCCTTGCTCCAAGACGAGATGCACTTGGAGTCGTAGTCGGATTTTTGCCTTGCGTGAGTCCGATTCGGAATTAGGATGCAACCTTATAAGTGGGAATTTTTACAGTACCCTAAATTTTATCAACCGTCCAATCCATGTGATTGGACGACTCAGATTTAAATTAGGTAATTTGTTACCTCCTAGAGGTAACAGGTCATAGTACCTTCTTTTTTCTAAATGTGGGACCCACATACATGCAAAATAAATTCTTTCCATGCGTCTAATATATTTCTTTCCTCAATTTGCCCAAAATATTTTGGAATCCCTTAATTTATGGCATATGACACGTATACAATTTAAAAAAACAAAGAACTTTGACAAATTTATTTCACAAATATTCAAAAAATCATTTGAAATTTCTTTTCCGGAGAATGCACGGTAAACTTTTGAAAGATTTTTTTTAATTTTATGAAAAACAGAGAACTTTTAAAATTCAAAATTATATTTTATAACTCTTAAGAAAATCATTTTAAAATAAATTTTGAAGAGTTATGTTTTTTTTCAATTTTTCAAAGTTTGTTGTTCTTTTCAGAAAATTTTTAAAAAATAAAAATAAACTTTGAAAATTATAAGATTTATTTCAGACTCTTCATAAAATGATTTGAAAAGAAATTTTGAAGAGTTTTGATTTTTTTTTCAAATTTTCAAAGTTTTATGTTCTTTTTAGATTTTTTTTAAAAAATAAAAACAAACTTTGAAAATTAAAAATTTTATTTCAGAACTCTTCAAAATAAATTTGAAGAGTTCTATTTTTTTTCAAATTTTATGTTTTTTTCAAAAAAATTTAAAAATAAAACTTTTAAAGCTATCATGAATTCTCCAGAAAAATGGATACGGAAGGTAGATAGGGTGACCGGTTAGAGCCGGTTAATCATTTTTATTTTAAATTATTTATTTTAAATGTCTTTAACCAACGACGAGTATTCTTTAAACCTATTATCTCGAAAGGAGGTAACGGGGCACGGCCCCTTATAAGTACATACGTACGGGCCAGTTGATGCTATCTTCTGCGACTCTACCGATGGCGCAACTCGACGCGTGCAGCGATCGAGCCGCCGACGACGGCCACATCCACGTCATCGACATGCCGCAACTGGTGGACGCAAGCCACGGCAGCTGCCATGTGCTCGATAGGGCTGGACCACCGGACACGAGCGGCCGCAGCCACGTCGTCATAGACATCGACGCCGGGGACGGCGGTAGCTCCACCACCGGCACCGACGATGCCCCATGCTGCGCGGTGTGCATGGAGCCCTTAGAGTGGGTGGCGGTCGGCCCGTGCGGCCACCGCGTCGTCTGCCCCGAATGCGCGGCACGCATCCGCTCTGCGCCGCGGCGCAGCAAACTGTGCTGCATCTGCAGGGCGCTCTGCCCCAGCGTCGTCGTCACCAAGGCGGCGAGCGGCGGTGAAATCACCTTCTCCACGTTGCCTGCGGCATCCAGTCAAGACGGGCGTGTCGGCAAGTACTGGTACTTCGCCGCCATGTCGGCCTACTTCGACGACGAGCAGCAATACAAGGCAGCCAAGGCAGTAGCAGCCACCATCGCCCACCTAAAACCGCCGCCGCCGCCGACTACGGCGCAAACGGCGTCGACACCGGCGGCGGTGAAGACATCGTCAACGCGCAGTCGTTCGCGATCTATCTCATCGTCTGCGCGTTGTTTGGCGCGTTCTACGGCTTCCTGTTTGCCACCGTAGCCACAGGCTGGGGTGCAAGGGCGGCGATCGTGTCAGGAGCGGTGGTTTTGACGTTGGCAATAGCATGTGCCCTCTGGTACATGAACTACAACACCTTCTGCGGCCCACGGGAAGACGACGATCATATTGCGCCTTAAAACCTATTTCATTGTACAGCGAGATTAGCGAGTGCAAATCTTGTTAGTTTGTGAGATTATTACAGCACAAATCAAATGCTTTTATGATAAGTTTAAAGGAACAGAATTCAAGTGTTTTTGTTTCTGGACTCTGTACTTTGAAGTTTCAACGTTTAATCTCCAAGGATTTTTTCCAGATTTTGTCAATGAAAAATGTATGATTGGTTGTCGTGGTAATTCACAGTTAAATGACAGCTGATACAATCCTCACGAGACAATGCATTCCTTTGCAGCCCAAACCATAACACAACACACCACAGACACGTCAATGATAATCACTTTAAGTTACTTACAATTTCCAGTTTCTCAGACATCAGCTGCATTCCTTCCGAACTCCCAAGAACACACATGAAACGTGATCTAGAGTGGGCATATCTTGATGATCTTGATACAAGATATTACATGGAAAAAGAGAGTAACACAATAGGAACAAATAAGATCCTGTACAGAGGGAATTTTAAGGTAATAGCCGCTGGAGTACAAGGCAAACCCTTTATTTAGCCAGCCAGCTTCCAGTACTTCGGATCAGCAAACGGCGATCTCACTCCAGCATATAGGCTATAGCTCACCGATCTCAGGACATGGGAGTAGGTCAGAAAGTATGTCCTCACTCCCCGTTTTATATCCAAGAGACCAAAATATTATGCGTGCAGCGTGCTCCATAAGATCCCAATGACATTAGTAGTGGATCCTATCGTTGGCATCGAAATTTATGCCTTGGATGCCTCTTATAGTGGACTCGTAGTTCTTGTTAGATGCATGCCTGCCAGATGACGAATGCCTGGGATCAGAGTAGTCAAGCATCTGTGAGCTCCGTGGAGGCATGATTCTTTGGAATGTCCCAGGACTTGCATCTGGTGTGCGGCTACGTGACGGTTCAGCTTCACTGCTATGCAGTTCTCGGCTACTAGAAACAACAGGCCTTGAGGATCCGCTTGACCGACCCAAGATAGTCGAACTGGAGAACTACAAGTCATTTGAGGGTCAACAAATTACATAGCAAAAATATAACAAAATTGCTTCAAGCACCCATAGTATGATAGTAAACAACCTAAAAACTCACCAAAGCATCTTTTGAAGAGGACAGATCTGGTCTCACTGGGGACTTCTGTTTTGATAAGCTGCCAGCATTTATTCCTGTAGGTGGAATATGACGTCGTGTAGGATCATCTGACCACCCACTTCTCCTTCCCTCTTCAGTGGCTAAATCAATTCAGCAGATGGTTAGCCAACCTAAGGACTAATAAAACTCACAAATTAGACATTAAATCATATAGCATCAATGAATGCAAATTTCAAAAACATATAAGGTAGGTCATAACAACAAAAGAATACCTTTGAAAATTTCACCTTCATCAAGTTGTGTACCATGATTTAAATTATGGAATTATCTCATAGGCAGGAAACAGAAAATGACATTTCTTTACAGAACTTATTGTTTTTATCATTATCATTTGGTAATTGTTAATTCATACCATATTTATAATTTATGTAATCACTTAATGATAGTTAGTAGAGAAATAAGCAGCTATCACCATTCACCAGATCAATTACAATTCACAAGATGGGCATACCTGACAGTCTATTGTTATTTACCATTGGGGACATTCCAGAGCTTTGTCCTGCCACTGCAGCCTGAAACAAATGGGCATGAACATACATCAGATACTCATCCATGTATGCTAGCTAGTACAGGAAGAGTGTGCTTTGGATTGCACTGACAATAGCACGTGCTGGAACACTGGACATTTGTGACTGCTGGTACTTGAGAATGATCCAATCAAAAACATAATCAAACTGAAATCCTACAGATAGAAGAAACTTTTTCTCAGAGGTGTCCCAAAAGGACCATTTCTAAAATATACTGCGCAGAAAGCCAACCCTCTCGAATGAAAAGGTCCCTGAACAATCTCTTCAGATATAGATAGTCTGGCAAATCTTCAAAACGTAGGGAACGACAGTAATGGAAGTAGGATGCAAATTCAGAAGGGTATCCACGACACAGAGCCTGCCAATGAAAAAGAAAATGATAGTAAGCATCAGGTGGTTCGTAGCCATAACCAAATCTCCAGGGAAAAGAACAACCTCGATTGATGTAGCGATCTTCCGTTCGCTAATTTTCTCGTACTTTTGTTTTTTGGTCCCAGCTTTTAGACCCTGCCATGGAAGACTAGTACCAAGAAGAGCAAAAGTCTTGTTTAGAGAATAACAGATCATTGAGCCAGAAAAAAAATAAATAAACCTAGCATTACTAACCTTCCTCTTAAGAAGTACATGAGTACATAGCCAAGAGATTCCATGTCATCCCTCCTGCTTTGTTCTATTGGAAAAGCAGAAATACCAAATTTTATTTAGAAAATAGGAGCACATCTAGAGGCTAAGGCAAAATAATTGAAGGGTACAATTTTGCATTTGAACATTGGCATAAGATGAAGGGGTCAATTATTGGATTGCATAGTGGACTTACCGATTCCAAGATGGGTGTTTACACTTGCATACCGAGCTGTACCAGTCAAATTTTTGTTCTCTCTGCACTTAATTAGACAATTGTCATATGGTTTCTTAAGAACAGTAGTACAAGACAAGTGTTTCAGACTATCAGACAGTAGGAGAATGGCTCTTTGTAAGAAAATGTTTCATCTGTTGGCCAAATTTTATGCATAGACACAATATGGTTACGATGCTCAGTGAGGTGACATTAGGTAGTACCAAAGCAATTCCAACAAAATAATGTAAAAGTGAAAACGATAATTTGATGGAAACATAGAAACAAGTAAACAAAAAATCAACCCCAGAGATAGATGGATCACAGGGAATTACCTGTATGGAATGTGCTGGTGTGTTGAAGTGTCCCTGTATTTCTTTGCCAGTCCAAAATCAATCATGTATACCTACAACAGACAAGGGAGAAAGTGTGACTACACCTACCAAAAGTAGTAAAGTTACAGTTAATACATAGAACTGTAAGCAGAAAAAACAACACCGAAATGAGTTACCTGGTTAGCTCTCTTTCCAAGGCCCATGAGAAAATTGTCTGGCTTAATATCTCGATGCAAGAAGGACTTGGAATGTACAAATTCAACTCGGTTGATCTAAGAAAAAATTGATAAAATATAAACAATCAGAAGTGTTCAACACGATAGATTACTACATGTACATAATAATAGCACAAGAGCAAGGACAGCTTTCCCTTGATTGTATATTGTACCATTTGATCAGCGAGCATTAAAACGGTTTTTAGAGACAATTTTCGGTTGCAAAAGCTAAAAAGATCCTCAAGGCTTCGGTCCAGTAGGTCCATAACCAGAACATTGTAGTCACCCTCAACACCAAACCACTTGACATTTGGAATCCCAGCTGCAGGATAAAACATAAAGCAGGTTGGTGTCTCCAGGGAAAAAATACTGAGGGCAAGAGGAGAAAAAGGAAGAAAAGAAACATGTATTACTTCCGCCCTGCAGTATCCTGTACAACTTTGACTCGTACAGCAACTGTGGATGCTTTGTTTTCACATTCTCCTGGACAAACCACAAGGAAAGAAAATGGCATATCAGTCAAAAAGACAAAGGCTTATCAATCAATCTGTACAGGGCAAAGTCAGGAAGCCTGCAGTTGTTTAAATGGATAATCAAGAGAAATGGACTGAACGAGACATCATAACCAATTATTCTCACACCAATAATGTGACATAACATTTTGCAAAGTAGACCATAAATAACAGGATTACAATTAGAAACGGAGTAAACAAGTGCATTTTTACTGATGGATGCAAACAGATGTAAAGATCCATATGCCGCTTTCCTTACAAATCTACTATAAGATCAATTCATGGAACTAACCTAATTACTGAGGATGAAAGAGACATAGAGTTTAGACTGCTCAGACATCACAATGTTCCCAAGCGGTTCATGTCATACAGCATACAGGGCAGGTGACATTTGTTGCAGTGTTAATTGGTTTTCTACAAGACGGGTTACCAGTCCAAATGTGCTAAGAAGGTAAATTGATAGGTTATTTAGATAAACAACAATTATCAATCACGTATTTGAACCACTTCCCCTCCAATCGACGAATTAACTACCTTGTCCCTCAATAAATATAAATAAAATTAAAGCAATACAATAGCCAGGAAAACAGTAAGAAACCCTAACGCAAAAAAAAATCAAAATGATTGTCGCATCAACTAACCAGCTTAATCGCGACCTCCTCGTTGGTCTGCACGTTAGTACCTGCAGCGGCAAAATCCACGAAGGGGGGAAGCACACCAACAGATCAGCGACACCAAAAAGGCACAATAAAGGCAAGACCTTTAGAACCAAAACGGAGTCCCAAGGCGGAGCCGAGCACGAACCGAGGTAGATCTCCCCGAACGAGCCGCTCCCGAGCTTGCGGCCGAGGCGGTACTTGTTGCCCACGCGCGGCTCCATCGGCGACGCCTCCGGCTTCCTTCCGCTGACGCGCTCACACCACCGGTCCGCCGCCTAGACCGCAGCCAGCGGAGACATCCCGGCGAAACCGCGGGGGGAAATTGGGAGGAGCTAGGGTTTGAGAGGGGGAGGGGGGATCGGGCAGGCGGAGGCGGAGGCGGAGGCGCAGAGCGTGTGGTATTGGGGATTTTTCCTGCGGCGGTGGCGCTTTGTTTCCGTGAGCACCTGCACCACCCACCCGCTCGGCTTAAAGCAGAAAATGGTGGAAAGTGGAGGGGCTGGATGTGAAAGTGGCAGTTAACGTTGGAGCGCATCAAGCTCGTGGTTTCGTCTCCTCCGCGGTTTGCAGTTGCACCCGCTTGGTGGGTTGGGTAGCACCGTACCCTTTTTGTCGGAGCTAACTTAAATCTCATGCCACTTTTTTTATCGATTCTCTCCCACGTAAAAATATGTTTGGTTTTTGTGTATTGCTAGGCACTTCAAATCCTCTGTGACTGGATAGAGGTTAGATTTAGATTGTAACCTTAAATTAGCTTTGAACTAACTCTATCTCTTAAAGTGTATGGATGTAAGAGTTAGAGGTTAGAGTTAGTTACTTTTTTAATTATTTGACTACTTTTTAGCTTGATTTAGTGTGACCGGACTAGTTCCGTTGTGTGGCTGTGTGGGGATCCACTGTGTGGCTAGAAATCCCTTTTTTATGTGGGCCTTACATAAATTAGCCCCAATTAGCACCTCTTGGAGGTGCTAATTTTTTTGATGGGTTAGATTGAAATAGCCCAACTCTAACCCTTTTGTATGGGTATTTTGGAGTTAGTTGGAGTAAATCTAACCCAAACTAACTCTAACCCCTGTATCCATACAGAGCCTATAGAGATTTTTTATGTATTTATTATATTTCTACGTAGAGAAAAATATAATGTAGAAAGCAAATTAATGAAGAAAAATACTAGAACATGACAAAACCATTGAGAACCATGATATGCTAAGTAAATCTAACAAGAGCCATAATATGCACAATGATTTATTTATCTATTTGTTGACACCGGAATTTGGATCTATGCATGAGCCAGGCAACGAAGCTGATGGATTGTTGATAGAGGTTAAAAAGGTGAAGACTAGTTGCGCACAGCGTGGGATGATATTTCGTGGGTATTTTTTATTTACTTAGGGTCATTGTAACATGTTGTAACAGCCCTGAGAGCGCAGGAAGTCCACGGTATGAAATTAAGGAGGTGTATTCTGAATCATGGTTGTATTAGCTAATTTAGATCGTACAATTTAATTATATTTTGCCAATTTAAATTATACAAATTACATATATTTTGATTCTTAATAAGCTGAAAATATCCAAATAAATAAAAACATGTAGAAATAATTCAAATCATGATCTAAGAAAGTTATATTAGGTTCCTAAGACGATGATATATTTTTGTGATTTTTACAAATTTTTAGAACCTTTGCTGATAGTTCATAATTTATAAACTATTTTCTGTAATTATTTTTATTCAGGAATGAATTTTAAATGAATTTGGGCCGCATCCTCCTGTTCTCTCTCTCCATAGGTCGGCCCAGCCCACTTAGCCCCGCACCCCTCCCTGACAGGTGGAACCCACCTGTCAGTCTCCCTCCCCGACCCTCTCTCGTGCGCACTTGCGTCCTCCCCCTCCCACTGCTGCCCTCGCGGTCCCACCTGTCGGCGCCATCTGTCGCAGCCTGCCATGCCCGCACCCGCTCATAGTCATCCCCACCTGTCGGGTTCATCTTCCCCGCGTCGCCGTCGCCCCCTAATTATTCCGGCCGAAACCCTAGCGCCCGCATTCTGCCACCATTGGCCTATTTCTATCAAATTGACGCCGGGCATTTACTCTCCTCAATCCGATGATCGTTCCCCCTCTGATTTCGATGTGTTTAATCCCAAAATCGTCGGATCCCTAAACATGGAAGGACCTCGCCGGAGTTTAGAAGGTTTCAACATAAAATATGGAAACCCCTTTCCATGTATTGGCCTACTTTCTTTACTACCCGACACCACTATAAAACCCCCCGTCCACCTCCGCGTTCGACCCTCGCAAAATCGTAGCCCCTGCGCTAAAAAACGCTCCACCGTGCACTTTTGCGCCACCCCTCTATTCCTGCTCCAGCCACCGCTCACTATCACCGGAGGTCGTCCCCGACGTCGTCCACCGCACCGTCGTGATCCCCCGATACCTCCCGACCCCGGCAGCATCTTCGATCGGGCTGAAGACCATCGGAACACCCCCCGCTGTTGACCACCCAAGACGCCTCCGCCACCCCGCTCGATGTCGGCCACACCCCGACGACCTCGAGCCCTATCTTTGGTACCCTCGTGCTCACTGTGCTATTCTACTTCCATTTCTGCCTTTAGATCTGGTCATCAGCCATCGCAGTCGCCGCTGCAACCGTCGCCACCCCCCTGCCGTCGCTCCCTGGAGACGAACGACACGTGCTATCCTGTATCACACGTGTTGGATTGAACCTGGGCGGTGCGATTTGGTTGGAACAGTCAGGATTAAATCGCTGGTCGATTTGATCTGGTCCGTCCATCCCGAGCAAATCGGTATCGGTGCATCTCAGCCATCCATCACCACTTAAAACCTCGCTCACCCGCCAGTCATTGATCTATATTGGTTTAGAACGTTTTAATCTCAGTCGTTGGTTTCCATTTTAAACTCTCGTGCGTACTGTAACACCCCAAATTTTCAAAGAAATAAAAATATCAATTAATATATTTTTCCTAGAATTAATTATTTTGGAAATACCTTTAATACCCTCCTTTACCATTTTGAACTACAACCTGGATGAAATGACCAAACCAGGAGCTGAAAATTTTTATATATGATCCAAAGGCCAAGATATATTTTTGAGAATTTTTACAAATTTTTATCAACCTTGGAAGTAGCCCTATTATTTTAAACTAATTTCTGCAATTATTTTAAATCAGAAAACCTTTTAAAACAGTAATGGTCCTTCCCTCCCTTTCTCTCTCTCCCAGCCGGCCTAGCCCACTCCTCCCCGCGCGCGCCATCTGACCAGTGGACCCCGCCCGTCAGCGACCTCCTCTCCGCACGCGTACCCGGTCCCACCTGTCGGCGCCAACCTAACCCCTCGCGCCCGGCCGCTCGGCCCCACCCGTCAGTCTCTCGCTCGCGCGCTCACGCCTGCTGGCCAGTGGCCCCCGCCTGTCAGTACCGTCGTCTACCTCGCGCCAACCCCCCCAAACTGCGCCAGCCGATGACCCCCGCCTCGGATCCGCCTCGCTGGCCCCTCCCGCATTCAATTGGCGCCGGTTTAATGCACCCCGAGCCCCCTGCCCGTTTAATCGCGTTAAGGGGCGCGTTTAAGCCCCCGGGAACGCAGCACCGTGCATGGCCGAGACCTCACTGGTGCGTAAAAGCCCTCCTCTCGACTTTCCTTGCATGCGATTCCCCCCCCCCCGAGCCCCTCCGACGCCTCTATTTAAGCCCTTGACCTCCACCGCGTCCAGCCCGCACGCCCGGTTGCGTTGAGAACGAATTGAGCGCTCACATTTCGGTTTTTAGCGCAACACCGCCAGCCGTACTTCAGCCACCGCTCACCGCCGCCTCGGACCGCCTCCGTCCACGCCGTCGCCACCGTCGTGACCGTCGTCGACCGCCCGACCTCGGCCACGCCTCCGTTGGCCAAGAAGACCGCAGGATCGCCGTCGCCGTCGAGCACCCAAACCTCTCCATCGTCTACCCTCGCCGCCGACCACGCTCCGTCGACCGCTCGCCTCGCCTAAGGTATCCCTGTGTTCCCCTAGGCGTCCTCTTTCCGTTTCTAGGCTTAGCTTGGGCCGCCGTCGCTCGCCGTGGCCTCTGGCCCGCTCACCGTCGTCGGAGAAGATGACCGGCACAGGCTGAGTACCCGTGCCGTGTCGGATCCAACCGCGGCCGTGCGATCGCGATCGGACGACGCCTATAACCCCACGTGCACGATCTAATCCGCACCGTCGGGTCTAACCGAAGCGGTATGTTTTAATCTCGCGCGTCCATCGGTATTTAAAACCCGCACTCGATCTGAGCCGTTCATCGCGTATTGGTTCATTGTTTCAATCCTGGCCATCCGCGATAACTTAACTCCCCCACCTCGCTCTCGCGTGTTGGATCTAGATCCAACGGTCCAGATTGGGCCGGACCACGCGCACAGTGCGCGGGTTCACCATGGGCCTGGCTCACCGTGGACCTGAGGCGATTTAAATTTAAAAATAAATTCCAGAAACTATTTTAAACTTGTAAAATTCATATCTAGCGCATTTGAACTCCAAAAATTATCATTTCAATTCCAGAAATTTTGTAATTTTATTCTCTACACATTAGTTCAATAAAAACAATATGTTTACTTTAGATTTTTCATGACTAATTAAATAGGTATTCAAATGCCCTTAGGATAAAAATGTAAATTCAAATATTTAAACTTCAGTAAAGTTTATATTTATTCCTTTCTATTTATATACTGAAAACCACTAAATTGTACATGAACCTTTCATATTAAATTTTATTAGGAGACTTAAAATGAAACTACTCACATTTAAAACCCCTTTTTTATAAAGGATAACCTTTCATTATAATTCCTTCTAAAATTATTTATAAAATAAATTTCAGAAACTTTACAACTTGATTTCCTTTAAATTAAACCAATTTAAACCTATGTGCTTGTTGTGTGGTTTTGTATTGTTTAAATTGAATGTTGTATTTATTTTATTTTACTTTATTTATAACGAGAAGACTACGACACCGCCGAGGAGCCGAAGTACTTTCCCGAAGTTCCTCCCTCTCCTTTCGCTGAACAAGGCAAGTCACCAAACCAATCTTTTGAGCATATTGAACCCATGTCTTATTAAACTATTGCTAAAACACATAGGTTATACATGCATTAGTCAAATGAAACCCTTACAATATATTTATTTAGGATCCCCTGACCTTGATGTGCAACCCAAGTCATGCTCTCTAGCCTAAACTCCTTGTCACCACATGATTAGTATTATTAGCTAGTGTCTAATGTATTGACACGATTGCTATAGGGTTAAAAATGAGTCGTAGCGATTGGTTCTACTATATGATCCCCGTTATTCTCATCATTGGAATTCTGTCGATGATGGAGTTGTGGTTGTGAGTGAATGCATGGTGGGTTCTGGGTGCAAGCTAGGGCATTGGTCGGTAGCACCCAGGGCACTATAAGGACCGGTCTGTGGGATCCATTGCAATACACTTCCGTACTAACCACAATTCTAATGGGTAAGTCCTAACTAAGGTATGGAGTGTTCCAAACCGAGGCCACCATTTGGAGATGGGTCAAGCAGCACCTGCGGGTGGCTTGTACCAATGTGGCGCAAAAGGGGGTGCGACATTAGCCGGGATGCGGCCCGGCGCGCCGGCGAAACCTAGAGAGGGTGGTTATCGCTTGGAGCATTTCATGCTGAGGTTTTGGCACGAGTTCCTGTGGTATGGGTCATCTCGTTACAATTTGGTGTTTGGGATGAGTGCGTGCCTTGTGGGTACAGTAGTACATCTCTGATCAGAGTCATAAATCTTTTCGAAAAGCCGAGCCCACGGTCAAGGGCGGGTTGCGTGACATCCCACAGTTAGATTACTTTGAAATGGATGTGCATGTTGGTTTGACATGTAAGGACTGTTGTGCGAGGAGGTAAAACGTACTCCTCGAGTTAGAAGATGTTATTGTGGTTCATGTTTACATTTCCGCATGATTAAATTTGACTACACTAATTGCAACAACTGAAAATGTACTTTTCCGCACTGCTAGCCATTACTCCTTCCTTTGTTATTACCTTGCATTATTACTTGCATTTGCGGTGGCTTGTCGAGTACTTTTGTACTCATACCCGTTGAACACCACAGAGGATGCCTACTATGAAGACGGTCTGGAGTAGCGACCCAGTCAAGCAAAGATCCTGAAGAAGACGTTCGTCGTGCATTTTATTACCTTTATTACTGTTTTTATTAAAATTCTGATGTAATAAATACGGTTAATTTTTTCTGTGCCATTACAATTTTCACGGTTTGCTAATATGCCATTGGTGTGTGACTGACAGATGGGGGCCGCCACAGTCACTGACAGTGGCATGTAAGCAATTTTTGAAAATTATAATGGCACGTGAGTAATTTTCCCTAATAAATATGGTCTGCGTACCATGAATACTGTCGTATGTACGATTGTCGCACGATGAACCTCTTGTATTATTGTTTTTCTATGAAAATTCAATAATGTCTTGATTTCGATAAATCAGGGCGCCACACGTACTATGGCCGCTAGATCCCGATCCGACGATCGATCTAGATCCGACTCACGTGCACAACATGCTAGTTCACGGTGAACCGGTTTACCGTGGACCAGAAGCTGCTTTTAATTTAAAATAAATTTCAGAAATTGTTTTAAACTTTAAAAATTCATAACTTCTTCAAATTAACTCCAAATTTTACCATTTAAATTTCAGAAAATTTATCATTTCATTCTCTCCAGGTTTATCCAATAAAATTTATATGTTGTACTGTGTTTTTTCATTGTTTTCATTGTTTATTATTCTCATTTTGCGTGTCGAGAAGATTACGCTGTCGTCGAAGAGCCGGAGTATTTCCTCGAGGTTCCCCCATCACCATTTGCTGAGCCAAGCAAGTCACCACCATATTTTTGAGCATATTGAACCCAATTTTATTTAAATATCGCTAAAATCCATAGGTTATAAAATGCATTAGTCAAATCAAATGCCTTACATTATAATTACTAGATCCCCGACCTTGATGTGCAAACCTAAGTCATGCTATTGAGCCTAAACTCCTTGTCACCATAATAGTAATATTATTAGATAGTGTCCAATTTATCGGCACATCTGCTATAAGCTAAAAATGAGTCGTAGATTAGATACTTGAATTCTATTATATGATTTCCCCGATTATTTATCTTATCCTTGGTATTACGTTAGTCATGGAGTTTCGATTAAGTATGTTAGCATGGTGGGTTTCGGGTGCAAGTGAGGACATTGGTTAGTCGCATCCGAGGCACTATAAGGATCGGTCTGCGAGATCCGTTGCAAAACATTTCCGTACTAACCACAAGTCTAATGAGTAAGTCCTAACTAGAGGTATGAGACGTTCCAACTTGAGGCACCATGTGGAGGGGGCAAATAGCACTTACGGGTGACTTGTACCGACGAGGCACAAAAGGGGGCGCGATGTTGGTACAGTGTGTTGGCGTGCCAGCGAAACCTAGAGTGGGTGTTATTGAGTTGGAGCATTTTATGCTAAAGGTTTTGGTACGAGTTCCCGTGGTATGGGTCATCTCGATATACTATGGTGTGCAGGGATGAGTGCAACGGAAAAGTCGAGCCTACGGTCAAGGGCGTGTTGCGTGACACCCCACGGTTAGTTTATAGTTGAGCGAGGAGAGTCGATTGTACTCCTCGAGTTAGAAAATGTTGTATTGTTCATGATTTAATGTTCTGTACAAATAAACTTGGCTACATTAAATGCTTCAACATAAAAATATACTTTTCCACACTTGAAGCCATTATCTTCCTTTGTTATTACCCTACATTATTATTGCATTCTCGGTGGCTTGTTGAGTACTTTTGTACTCATATCCGTTGAAAACCACTTCAGAGGCAACATATTATGATGAGGATGGTCTAGAGTAACGACCCAGTAAAAGATGCGAGACTAGCAGAGATGTTCATCCAGGAGTTTATTTTACTAGTTTCTTTTATTTTAACACTTGTGTAATAATGTGGTCTGCGAACCACACATGATTGTTGTATGTACGACATCGTGTGATGAACATCTTGTAATTATTGTTTTTCTTTGGAAATTCAATAAAGTATGAAATTGTTAAATTCCGGACGTTACACATGTACATACAACTCAATCAATCAAACCCTTTTGTGCATCGCCAACTTTAGTTGCGTAGCATTAGGGCGATTACTCGTTGGAGTCATGGATGCATCGGTTGAGTCTAGTATCTAACGTCGGTAGGGATACTCTATTTTGGTAAGTTGATGCATGTGTTTGTGGCTTTCTCGGTTGAGTCTGATACTATGATCAGATGAAATATGTTTGCTAGTTATCTGTTTAATGCATGGATTCATTTTCTCGCATTGTGCTTTGTTGATTGAATCTTTGTATTTACCAATCATGGCGATTTAGCTCGTTGTGCTAGATTAGATCATATGTTCATCGTCAACGACACATTGTCTTGGTTGGGTTCGATCTATGACATTGACGAGGACACATACCAGATGGTTCGTGTTGATCTATTGAACCAACGTTTATCGGAGTTTTAGCAGATGGATTATCTATGGCTTTGTCAATCGGGTTTGATTTTTTCATCGTGTTGTTGGTAACTCGTTTTTACGTTGTAGTGATTTATTTTGAACAGTAAAGATTAGTATCTAAAAATAGTAATTATGGAGCCGGTTGATGGGTTTATTACATTATATACACTTTTAATGGTGCATCGTGGTTTTTACGTGTGATATCATTGCCGATAATGATTGGCTATCGTCGGTAGTGTTAGGATATCTCACATTTATTTCTTTATCAATTGTAGGGGTCAAATTGATTGATATGCCTACTAAAACCTTTTGGTTACGTATATTAAGATATTAACACTAAACCTTAAACCCTAAAGTTTGGGGGCAAGGCAAAGCTTAGGTTTCGGAGTAGCTGGGCTACTCTCTCTTAGAGACTCAATTTCGTTCCAATATTTGTCGAAATGATGGTATGTATCATTTCATCAGTTAAATCAATACATATCAAATTATGTACCATTTTATTTTCAATACTGGTCCCATACCGATCAATACCGGTACATACCAACCATTCTTGTCAATACCGATCATTCTAGATAAAATTATATTTTGAATTTATTTTGAAATATATGTTACATATTAATATATTCAAGCTATATATTATATTTAAGTTATTAATATATTCAAATATATCATCTAATCATATTAATATGCATTTTAAATATATTTATATTGTTTTATTAGATTCCGAAATGCTACATCATTATTGTCTAGTAGCGAAACATTCTATCCCAAAAGGGAAACCAAAATAGCTACTGGAACGCAATTAACAAGCTTGATATTTATGGACCAAATTCTAAAGTGGTATTAGGTCTACTTAATGGTAATCAAACAAAGGTTAAAGGGATTAATATATTTTATTTTAATACTGCTCTGTGTGTGAATTACATCAAATTAAAGTCATCAATAAATTTATATGTGGTAAACTCCATTGCAATAAGCTTCTCAGTCTAAATTATGAAACAAATTTAACTCTTAGGAACATAACTTGTCTTGCTTCAAAATCAGATCTTAACAAGTTACATTGCAAAATATACACATACTATTGTTGCTGTTGAAACAAGGAACATGCCGATTATCATTTGCCATAATTGTTGTAAAACAAAATAAAACAAAAAATAAATAGTAAATGTTATATAACCTATAAATCAAATAATGCACATTTGATTTTATAGTTCCCTCTAGCTAACGATAAAGATTAGTAATGATTGTCAAATTGTGAAACTTATTGTAGATACATCGAGTTTGTAATATTTAACTGATATTAGAAAAAAATCATGTTTATAATATTCACATCTAACTAATTAAACTATAGATCAATATAAAAATATATATATAACCTTAGGGGGGCTGGCAGGGCTTTCTGCCACTGTTTATAGAACTCACGGTAATTTTTCACTTATTCAAATCCTATGAAACTTTTGTGATGAAACTTTAAGTTAATATATGTGATATTAATTTAGTTCTAAAATTTCTGGTGTTTTGTGGTGTGGTTGTAATGTACAATATTAACTGGCAAATCGTAGCTTTGATTTAAGATGCAACTTAAAAATAATTATTTTTTCAATAAAACTATAATGTTAGGGATGGATCTAAATAAATATCATTACATGTGATTGGTTTGAACCCTTTTAGTGATGGATGAACGCTCGTCACGACTTCACTAATGCAATAAGAACGATAGAATTTTTTGGTGGTAACTAGGGCTGGACAAAAAACTCGTAGCTCGTTAACTCGCTCGGCTCGTGACTAGCTCGGCTCGACTCGGCTCGGCTCGTTCTATTTTCCTAACGAGCTGAGCTGGTGTTTTAGCTCGTTAGTATAACGAGCGAGTTCGAGCTGGCTCGCGAGCTGCTCGCGAGCTTAACGAGCTCAACACAAGTAGTCAAGTCAACCCATTAAAACAATAATAAAACACTATCTTACAATATGAGACTCATTATTTTATAATTTATTTGTTAATATCAAGTTATTACTTGCTAACTTGTTATTATAAATTTATTATTATGGCATATAGAATTTATCATATAAAAGTATATAGAATTTCTCATATAAAAGTTATAAAAGTATGAAACAAATAACATGTGTGATTAATTTGATGGAATCATAGAAATAATGATGGAACTATGGATGATTATTTTTTGAAACCTTATGTTTTCTATTTATTTCATATTTTGATGTTTGATATGTGATTATTTAAATATTTATTATTTAATCATCTTTTAAATAATTGGCTCGCGAGCTAAACGAGCTAGCTCGCGAGCTGGACCGAACCGAGCCGAGCTGGGTTTTCTGCTCGTTATGTTAACGAGCCGAGCCGAGCTAGCTCGTTAACATAACGAGCTATAACGAGTCGAGCTTAACGAGCCGAGCTGGCTCGTTATCCAGCCCTAGTGGTAACGATGTTTGCAACTAGCTCACCATGAGCAGCAGTCGCTAGCTTGCTCGGTATTTGAAGAGACACATTGGTGTCAACCAATATTTAAGGACATGTACAATCCATAGATAAAGAGTTATTTGTAAGTTTTGCCACATCAGATACAGACAACTAAATAGACAATTTATACAACGGATCATCTTTTTAGTTGTTTACAAGCTATTAAATTCATCGAAAAGCTGCCGCACGCACACACGATCCACGCTGCCGTCGACAAGCTGTAACCCATCCTACAACGCCTTGTTGCAGCTGGTGTTTTACTTTAGAGCATGAACTGTCGTTGTCGCCAAACGAGACGCCGACTACACTCTCTTTCTTCATTTACTTAGCTTCGCATCAGATGCATGTGCTATCGTGACATCAAATAGATGAGTATTGTCTCTCCGTTGTATATACCCTAATATTATCCTAGAAGCAGTCGATAGAATCTAAAGAATACAATGTTTTTTATTTTCTATATATTAGTTTATTTATAAATTCTAGATTATTTAATTTTACGATTTGTAAAAAAATATTAATTATTTACATGAACAAATAATTATAAAGTAGTTACAAATATTAAAAACTCTGACTTCATGAGAAGGAGCAGATGGCCAATGCTTCCCGGCGTGCGTCCACCGGTGTGTGGTGCCGATCGTTATTCTTAGTTTCCTTAATCAAAACCGTCCGCAAATTGGTGAATTCGTCATTAGGCTATTTACAATGGGGTTTTTATGGAGCGTTTCAGGGTATTAATTATCATGTCACATCAGATTTTTTGCTTACATGTCATTCAATTAATGAGGAAAGAGAAGGAAGTAGTGTTATCAACATGACATGGTGTTAATCTATTTCCAAGACGGATGAAACAAAATGAAACAACTATTGAGAGCTAAATCGTTTCATTGGAGAGAGGGTATTTCATGAGAGCTAGTTGCATTTAATTACACTGGTTAGCCTAGGAAATAATAAAATGAAACTCTCCACTAAGAGAGGGTATTTCATTCAGTTGTAAAGCTGACGTGGCATTCTAGGAAATAGTGCTATGAAACCCACCATTGTAAATAGCATTACTACTAATTTCTTATTAACACATGATTTTTTGTTGTTAGTTGAAATCAAATTAGGATTAAAGTTATTTTATCATATTTTACGCATCCGCGAATACAGTGTGATTAAGCAGGTAGTACAGAAACGATCACCTTGCACACAGTGTGATTAGTCGTGCTGTCCGGCAAATAAAACAGGAGTTACCGAGCATAATTGCCTGAAAGTAGATTATGACAAGATTGGGGTGCCAAATACTGAAATACAGTCAATTTGCGTAGCAGAGTTAAATTTCGGAAAATTTATATGAAATTATGAAATGGGAGCAATTATGTTACTCGGTCCCATCAATACTTTATTTTCATGATAAAATCAATAAATTAGTCATAAAATAAGAATAATATTCGTTCGTAAGAAAAATAAAGCTGTAAAGCGATAGATAAAATATGTAATAAGAATGAAGGTTTTAACTTTTTTCAAACCAATAACAATTATGGAGATAAAATGTTTTTTATAAAATTAAATAGCTAAAATTAAACTCTTTTTAAAATGGAGGGAAGATGTTTTTTGAGCCGTTAAAATTTGAATATGCAATAGTGTTAGACTCGCAATTGAAAATTATGGTAGGGTTACCGGTTAACCCAACGGAACTGGTTCCCCTGATGTGGGGGCTGCTAGGGGCTCCGATTGTTGGCACGGATCTGATGATGCGGAAGCTCCCCAACATTTTGAAGGTGAGTCCCATCTCATATAGAGTCCGCTGTGAAATCTTTTTTCGATACCGATTGAAATTCGACCGTGTGGTTCCGGCGAGAATTTCATTTCATTTCGGTTAACCCTCTGTCTCATCTCCAATAACCCTACCTCTTCACACCCATCCTCCCCGCCACTGGCGAAGAGGTGGGCTCGCCGTTAGAGCGTCTGGGTGCGCCTCCGACGGCGCCGCGCAGGATGGCTCCGCGATCAACGTACGTTGCTTCGCCACGGCGCCGACGAATGGAGGGAAGCTCGCCGGCGTCAAGAAGATCATGATTCCCGGGGCTGGACCCATCATGATCGGGTAGGCGTGCGAGTTCGACTACTTGGGCACCCAGGCATGCATAAGGCACTCTCCGAGGAGGAGTACGAGGTGGTGCTCGTCAATTCCAAGCCGACCACCATCATGACCAATCCTGACCTCGCGCACCGGACCTACATCGAGAGATTTACTATTTCAGCACTTTGGCTTCGTATTTTTAGCATTTAGACTCATTTTCATTGACTCAAACGATCTTACATGTTAGTGTCAAAAAATATTATTATAATAAAATGCATATTTAAAGTGTCAAAATAGTAAATGCACGCCGCCGCTGGTCGAGCGCATCATCGCGGCCGAGCGACCCGACGCGCTGCTCCCTACCATGGGTGGCCAGACCGCGCTCAACCTCGCCGTCTCGCTCGCCGACTCGGGCGCGCTGGACCGCCTCCGCGTGCGCCTCCCTCCCGGCCATCCGCGCCGCCGAGGACCGACAGCTGTTCAAGCAGGCCATGGACAGGATCGGCCTCAAGACGCCGCCGTCCGGCATCGGCACCACGCTCGAGGAGTGCCTCGCCATCGCCGAGGATATTGGGGAGTTCCCGTTGATTGTTTGCCCGGCCTTCACGCTTGGTGGTACTGGGGGAGGCATCGCGTACAAGTTACAACCGAGCAGAGTTTGAGGACATCTGCAGGGCTGGGCTTGCGGCCTCACACACATCGTGTTGTAGAACAGAGAAGAACAGATGAACACTCAGTGGTGCTGCGAACAACCAGCAGCATTTTCATTGGTTTTCATTGCATATATCGAAGTTCATAACAGATAGAGCCGGCATGCCTGGCCGCCATGCGCGGCATGTCCGAGCGACGCGCTCGCACACTTGCTACGTGCGCACGAGCTCCACAACTGATTCAGCTAAAAACGCATGAACAAACAAACTAGGACATGGTCCTTTATTTAGCTGAAACTATGGAAGAAAAACAGGAACCAAACTAGCACGATCATGTGAAGGAGTATGCACAACATTCCCCCCTAATCCTGAGCACGATCGTTCACAGCTTTAACACCGATCTTGCCGCGCAGCTCCAAGAACCGAATTCGCCCCAGAGCTTTGGTCATCACATCCGCGAGCTGGTGTTCTGAAGCAATGTAGCTTATGCTCACTTTGCCTTGATCAATACATTCACGTATGTAATGGTAACGAACGTCGATGTGCTTGCTTCTCTCGTGAAACACCGGGTTCCTGCTCAAAGCAATAGCTGACTGATTATCGACAAAAAGCTCCGGCGCTGCAGCCTCCACACCAAGCATTTCAGTGAGGAGTTGGGACAGCCACACGCCCTGGCAAGCTGCTGCCGACGTCGCTATGTATTCAGCCTCGCATGAAGACAATGCGACGACCCTCTGCTTGGTAGCCTGCCAAGTAATCGGGTTTCCGCCAAGGAAGAAGATGATACCACTCGTGCTCTTCCTGTCATCAATGTCCCCTCCCAGGTCTGCATCACTATAGCCAATCAAGCTTGGTAAACCACCTTCATGCCTGGAATAATGAAGACCATAGCCCCTTGTCCCAGCAATGTATCGAAGTACCCTCTTGACAGCAGAAAAATGATCTTCTCTGGGTGTCTCCATGAAACGGCTGAGGTAACCGACCGGGTATGCCAGGTCCGGTCGAGTATGAAGCAGGTATCTCAGAGGTCCAATGACACTCTTGTAACCTGTAGCATCAACTTCTCCTGCATCACTTGCCTTGCTCAATTTCAGACGACTCTCCATGGGAGCAGCACTGGGATTGCAAGTGTTCATTCCACATCGCTCAAGGAGTTTATCAACATAAGCCGATTGACAGAGAGAAATGCCACTAGCTTCCTGTTTAACATGAATTCCAAGGTAATATGAGAGTAGACCAAGATCACTCATTTCGAACCTGTCTTTCATCTGGCCCTTGAATTCGATGATCATCTTCTTGGTGGTGCCGGTGATGATTAAACCATCAACATACACTCCGACGATTAAGCGGCTTCCACTCCCTCCTCGCGTGTACACTCCATGCTCTGAACTGCTCCTTTGGAAACCAAGCGAGATCAACGTGTCGTCGAGCTTGGCATTCCAGGCCCTGGGCGCCTGACGAAGACCATACAGTGCTTTGCACAGCTGCAGTACCTTTCCCTCATCTCCACTGTTGGTGAAGCCTGGTGGTTGCTGGACATAGATTTCTTCTTTGATCACCCCATTGAGAAATGCACTTTTCACGTCCATGTGGTGCACTTCCCAGCCATGGTGCGCTGCGATCGCCACCATCATACGGACTGATTCCAGCCGTGCGACAGGCGCAAAAACTTCGTCGAAATCGACACCAGCACGCTGCGCGTAACCCTTTGCAACCAACCGGGCTTTATACCGCACAGGATTGCCAGCTTCATCTCTTTTCACCTTATACACCCATTTAAGACCTATAGCTCGATGACCTGCAGGGAGTGTGGCAAGTATCCAGGTTTTGTTTGCTTCAATTGCCTTCAGTTCTTCGCGCATAGCCTCTCGCCATACACCTTCCTTCTCTGCTTCAGTGAACGAGCTTGGTTCATCTGCAGAGGTAAAACTCAACTCCTCACCCATCACACGATGAGCAAGTCCAGGCGTCTCAGCATTCCCAATTATGTCACCGAGTGCTCGAACTCGAATTGGGGCATCATCATGATCAACATCAAGGCCTTCATCTTCGAGAGCATCCTGTTGGCCTTCAACCTCTACATGCCCCTCGGAATCAGCAGCATCTTCATCAGCTAATGCATGTGGTTGCTCTACGTCTGCAGCATGCTCCCCCAGAAGTGGCAACTCCGGCGATGGGGAAGCTTGAGGTGTTGTTGGCGTGAAGATCTCCATCTGGTATTCAACGACAAACGGCTCGAGATTGTTTTCTTGCACCTCAGCGTCATCATCTTCCCACTTCCACTGTCTTGCCTCGTCGAAAACGACGTCTCGAGAGACAACTACACGCTGATTGACCGGATCATAACAGCGATAGGCCTTGGTCCCGGCTTGGTATCCAACAAAAATGGTCTTCCTGCTTCTGTCTTCAAGTTTCTTCAAATTTGGTCGTGTTACCTTCACATGAGCTACACAACCAAAAGTTCGGAAGTAATGAACAGCAGGAACCCTCCCGTGCCATGCCTCAAATGGAGTCTTCCCTTCCAGTGCCCGAGTTGGTGCCCGGTTGAGAATGTACACTGCGGTGGTCACTGCCTCGCCCCAAAAATACCCTGGCAAACCTTTCGCCTTGAGCATGCACCTCACCATCGACACAACCGTCTGGTTTCGATGTTCTACTACTCCATTCTGCTGAGGAGAATACGGAGCAGTCAATTGCCGCTCGACGCCACGTTCAGCACAATACTGCCCGAACTCTACCGACGTGAATTCACCTCCCTGGTCCGTGCGGAGCACCTTCAACAGCTTCCCTGTTTCCACTTCAACGGCTGCTTGAAAGTTTTTAATCTCTGTTGGTGCTTGATCCTTGCTCGAAAGGAGGCGAAGCCACATATAGCGACTCATGTCATCGACAAGCAGTAAAAAATACTTATTGCCGCTAGGTGTCGCCGGAGTGACAGGGCCACACAGATCTCCATGTACAAGTTCAAGCACTGAGCCAGCTCTCCACTTTGCCTGGGCAGGAAATGGCATTTGGCGTTGTTTGCCAGCAAGACAACTGTCGCAAACTTGTTCGACCTGAGATAGCTCCGGCAGCCCTTGCACCATTTTCTGGACTGCTAACTTCCTCAGCGAGCCAAAGCCAAGATGACCATATCGAGCATGCCACTTCCATGCAACTTCAGAGGCATGTGCCATCAAACACACTGGACGTCCAATGTGCAGTGTAAGGTAGTACAGGCGTGATGCATCCCTTTGTACCTTGGCGAGCAGAAGCCCTTGTTGATCAAAGATCCGAAGTGTGCCATGGTTTATGTCGATGTGATTCCCCATTTCATCAAGCTGTCCGAGACTGATTATGCTTTCCCTCAGACTTGGGATGTAATACACTCCTGTGAGTGTACGATGACCACCATCCTTGCGGGTGAGCACAATTGAGCCTCGCCCTTCAATCTTGGTGACAGATCCGTCACCAAATTTAACCGTCCCAATGATCTGGAGATCAAGCTCGGCGAAGATCCCTCGTACTCCGGTCATGTGGTTAGTTGCTCCGGTGTCGAGAACCCATCTCCCTTGATCATTCTCCTCCGAAGAACCTAGGTCGGCGAAGACTTGCTGCTCATGAATGTGGATGACTCGACTCGAGGTGTTCATGCTTGAGGCAGGCAGCGCTGAACTCATGTCGAGGATAGGCTCAGACGCGACGTCGTCGATGTTGCCCTGCAGAAGCATGAGGTTCTGCTCTTCTTCTTCCCCTTTGGTCACGTGTGCTTGTGCCTGTGATTCCTCGTCGTGCTTCTTCTTGCGGCACTCTCTGGCCCAGTGGCCCTTTTTGCCGTAGTAATTACACTTATCATCCCGATTAGCCTTGCTGCGTCGTTCACTTCCTGCACCTGGTTTTTCTCCAGTGTTCTTCCCACTGCCGCCACTCGCGCCACCACGACGGAAACTGGAGTTGTATCCTGCCCCATCCTTGGACTTCATGCGTGCTGTCCACTCCTCCTCAGTGAGAAGTAGACGTCCACCGCTGTAGGACCGAAAGTAGCGACCAGAGGGGGGGGTGAATGGGCGCCTTAAAAAATTCTTTCGAATCTATGGCCTGTTCCCAATACCCAACGCACCTCAAAAATACTATGCAGCAGAAAGTAGACAGTAGGCCTAAGTCTAAAGGTTTCTAACCTAGAAGCAACTGATGATATACAATGTAAAACTAAAGTGTTGCAACTAGATAGATACACAAGTTATAACAGGCCTGAACTTCTCAAAGAAATGATCTAAGTATGTATAAAGTGAAAAGAGAAGTTACTGTCCAAAGTTGTCTCCTGTTCGGGACTTGGCGAAGCCCCCTTCGCACGTCGAAGTCTGCTTTGGAGGTAGGTGTCGGAGTCTGTCCGAAGTGCCGAGGGTATCGGTGACTAGTCTAGTTCGAAGTGTTGAGAAGCGAAGTGTACTTCGGAGCGAAGTAAAATAGTGTCGAAGCCTGGTTCGAAGTGAACTTCGAGAACAGGACTTCGAACACAGATTCGAATCAAGAGCTTCGGAGCGAAGTCAAACAGTGCCGGAGCCTGCTTCGAAGTATGCACTTCGAAGACACAACTTCGAACACAACTTCGAACCGAGAGCTTCGAAGCACAACCTTCGAACTGAAAAACTTCGAACACAACGCACACAAACAGACAACCTTCGAACAAAGAAGCGAAGTCTGTCACGTGACAGAAAATCAAGTTCGAAGCATACACTCTATCTTCGAACAGAGAAAGCTTCGGAAGGAAAATCGAAGGCTGACACACCACACGAAAATCTAAGCGAAGTCTATCAGAACAGACAAACTTCGAAACCAACTTCGAAACCTAACGAAGTGTGCACTTCGAACAGATAGATTCGAAGTATGCTAGTTCGAAGTGTGCGATGCTGTCCATACAGGGAGAACTCCGAAGCTAGCAACTCAGACACATAAACGAAGTTAGAAGTCTGAGCGAAGCTTTTAGAGAGGTTCGATCGGACCCTGCCTCACGGAGTTGAGGGGCTTCGCACTGAACCGAGCTTCGCCGGACACACCCAGAAAAAGGTAAAAAACACTGTCGGGTTTGATCAAAAAGCTGGGGAATAGAAGGTGAAAAGCTGCAGCCGAACACTGTAGCTACAGTAAAGCAGTACTACTTGCAACAGCAAGAACTAGTACTACCACCGTGATGAACACATCCAACCGAAGAAGCTTCTCCCCAAGGAATAAATACCACAGCCCGAATCCAACGCAATAACTCCCCAAACCGAACACAATGCAGCCAATAAATACACCAGGAACCAACGCATTAAAGCATCCAAGGGATACAAGCCAAAATAATGCAAGAACAGAGAGCACCTGGTCCTGGCGGCGCACACAGGAGAGAGAGAGGAAGGGAGCAAAGTGACCCAAAGGGTGGATTTGATTTCAGCACAAAAGGGTAGTCAAAACCCTAGGGGTTGGGGTCCTATTTATAGGCAGCCCAACACTAGGAATATTCTACCTGCCCCTTAGGGTTTTTACAGACTCAAAAATAAAGAAAAAGACTCTACTGCCCTTAGGTATTTTTACAGACACAACTGACTGACTGTGGGCCTAGAGTAACAGATGACATATCCTGAAGCTACTCTTCTGGACAGTCGGATACAGAATCAACGGTTGTCAGTTTTACGCCGAAACTGACAAAGCCTCCACCAGCTTTGCACCAGGTACCCGGATTGGGCCGGCCCGACTCCGCAGCTCTCTCAGCCCAGCAATCGCTCACCGCCCGTGTACCTGAGTCAGTCCTGGTCAACAGCCCAGTGGGTCTTCTACTGCTTCTGGCCCATGCACCCGGATTGGGCCAGCCCGACTTCGCGGCCTCCTCTGCCCGACAATCGCTCGCTGCCCGTGTACCTGAGTCACACGCGGCCCATGAAACAGCAGATCTCCTCTCTTCTTCAGTCCTCTTTGACTATCGTTGACAATGACTCATCACTTCTAGAGCCATGAGGCCCACGCTATTCAGCATGGCTCCTCAATCTCCCCCTTGATGAGAGCATTGTCAACACTTCTCAATTCTCAGCTCTTCAGCACCTGCGAACACATGTGGAAACACGAAAACAAAACACAAGAGAACAAAGAAGAAGAAAAATAAGGTAAAAGTTTAACCTTAATGACCAAAAGCCAAACAAAAGCAAGAACCGGTCATTATGGTTAACCAAAACACAAAAGCTCAAAATGAGTGCGATTGCAGAACAACAAGGATATCAACAGAGTAAGAACTAATTCCCCCTTAAACTCTGATCCCAAATTTTCTCCCCCTTGTTGACAAGTGAACTCATCAAGCACTCAAACGAGACACAGACTCCCCCTGAAATGCAACTCCCCCTCAAAATATGCAGTGAATGCAGCTGGGGTGCAGGTGGAGTGTAGAAAGCATGCTTCTCAGATATGATTGACTGCAAATACAGTATCTAACATGTACAGCAAAAGAGATACTGTCTAAGATACATGGGATGATCAGTGCAACAGATGATATCTAAAGAAAGTCATTTAGCACGCATTTTTCAGTTTTTTGTAAATAAAAGCATCACCACATTTCCGAGTAAACAAGCAAGGTAAAGCATGAGATGCAGAAGCTAACTGATGTCTACCAAGATAAGCTTTGTTCAAAACAAAGTGCTTCAGCAAACTTGTTATCCTTTTAAAATTCAGGCTTTTTCATTTTCCTTTGTCATTTGTGCCAAGGGTTATTTGCATGTCAAGCCTTATGCTAACCGACCAAGTCAAGCCTAGGCCAGAACTGGGCCATCAGAAGCTTAAGACATTGGTCTTGGCATACACTACACTGTCCTAGTTCATACCAAAGTGCTATGGTAAGCAATCCAGAACAATATAGTGCGACAAAGCAAACCCACTTGGATCTTTTCAATCTTAAACACAAAAAGGCATGGAATTTTTCATTCATTTTTATAGCACATTTTCCATGTTAAAGCATAAAGATGTCCAAGTTGCATATCTGCATCTATGTGATGAACTAGCTACAAGGCATGTAACAGATAGCAAAAGCATTCAGCCTACACATGCTAGTTACCAGAAGCAATGGTGATCATTTTTCAAGTTGAAAGCGTAAAAGCCATGCATATGACAGATATCAGACATATCAAATGAACTGAAACAAAGCATGATCATCGACGAGTAATCAAAAGCATGTACCAGCTAGAATAAGTAAAGCAGTTTAATCATATAACAGAAGCAGGCTCAAAAGTGTGATATGTGAATATGTATGATATGAACACACACAAAAAGACTCAAGAAAAGAGTAAAGAGTAAAGAAGAACTGACGCAAAATATCCTAAAAAGGATACACAACACCCAAATCCCCTCGTAAACGCTCAAATGTAGACTGATCTAGGGGTTTGGTAAAAATGTCAGCCAACTGATGATGGGTATCAACATGAATAAGGTCAATGACACCTTTCTCATATTGATCCCGCAAGAAGTGAAAGCGCACATCAATATGTTTGGTTTTTGAATGGAGACACGGGTTTTTCCCTACACTAATAGCACTCGTGCTGTCGCAAAACAATGGAACCCTGGTAGGAAAGAGCAACCCAAAGTCTCGAAGAGTGGAAATCATCCAAACCATCTGTGAGCAGCAGCTAGCAGCAGCTACATACTCAGCCTCTGTGGTCGAAAGAGCAACTCCAGATTGCTTTCGAGAAGACCAAGATACAAGGGAAGAACCAAGAAACTGGCAAGTACCAGAAGTCGACTTGCGATCCAACCGGCACCCACCAAAGTCGGCGTCCGAAAAGCCAGATAAATCAAGTGATGATGATGCTGAATAATAAAGACCAAGATCAGGCGCATAGGTGAGATACCTGAAAATGCGCTTGACAGCCTGCCGGTGAGACACGCGTGGTGAAGACTGAAAACGCGCGCAAAGTCCCACGGCGAACTGTATGTCCGGTCTTGTTGCTGTTAAGTATAGCAGCGAACCTATCATCCCTCGAAATTCTCTCTCATTGACCTTGACACCGCTCTCGTCCTTGTCCAAACCCCCAGAAGTACCCATCGGAGTCATCTGTGGCTTCAATTCACCACCAAAGTCAAATTTCTTAAGCATATCACGAGTGTACTTACCTTGGTGGATGAAGGTGCCGTCCTTGGTCTGCTTGATCTGGAGCCCTAAAAAGTACTTAAGCTCACCCATGAGGCTCATCTCAAACTCACTGTGCATTTTCCCTTGACCGCTGTTCCCGAATGTAATGTACTCTTTGGAGCTCGGGGGAGTGAGACTGGAGAACCATCTGCGATGTCCCGTCATGTGGCGAGAGCATCCTGAGTCCATGATCCAAACATCCTCCAGTCCCCGGTCCTGCACAATCAATGTCTGTAAGTGGGAGCAGATGGTCCGGCACCAGGTTTAGCAAAAGAGCTAAACCAGTGTCGAGCCATCTGCTCAAAAGATGGAAAGCGAAAACCATCAAAAGAGTTTGGACCAAAACGCGGCTCAAAGCGCGGTCCACGGTTCTTCCTAACCCTACGGCCACGAGGTCCAGAACCGTAGCCAACTCGGTCTGGAACTCTGCCGGAACGACCACCACCAACTGGAGCACGGGCAAGAAAGCCGTCTCCTCTACCACCACCTACACGACGCGGCCTGGCCTCCAGCCTCTCCCCGCGCCGAGGAACACGCAGTCTACCACCCTGCTGGTAGAACTGCACCTGATCACTACGAGCCCTCTCTGCTCTCTCAACCCGCTTCCTCCTGAAGCAAAACTCCGCAAGATGCCCGTCTCTCTGACAAAACTCACAATGATAGGTAGGCTTCTTGGGATGTGGTTGAGGCTTGGGGTTCTTGGGCTTGGTAGCGTTTGGTGTGGTCTTCTTGGGCTAAGAGGGTCCAGGAAGAGAATCTAAAGAGGAGTGGAGGAGTTTGGGCTTAGGAACCCAGATAGGTTTCTTGGGAGGAGCTTTGGATGGTTCATGGATCACTCCATCCTTGGGCTGACAAGCCTGGGAGGTCTCAGTGGAGTGAGTCTTGGGATACCTCTGCTCTGGAGTCATTTTACTCCACTCCACTGCCCGGCTGAGGGCACTCTCAAAGTCAGCCTTGGTGTAGGTGTAACCTACACCAAACCCATCCTTCCTCTTGAACTGCTGGATCATCATGCCAAGCTGTGGTTCTCTGGCACTGATCCAACTCAGGATAGAACGGAGGTAAAAGTTCTCATTCTGAGAATCTGCTAGCTCCTCTCTCAAGGAAGCTAGAACCTCCACCTGAGACAAGCAGGTCTCACACTCACTCTCTACTTGGACAGACTTTCCGGCTTTTAGCTTAATCAACTCCATTCTAAGAGACAGACAGTTCTCACAAACAGTGGGTGGAACTGACAGTGTCTCAAGCTCTAGCCTAGTCTGGGCAAGCTCAGCTCTCAGCCTCTCTAAATCACCCAAATGCTCATTGCCCTTGGATTTCAGCTCAGCTAAGGCAGCTAGATGAGATGAGCAATCAACACAGGGTGCGACGACAGTGGCTTGAGCATCTTTCAGCTCCAGCTGAGCGCTTTCAAGCTCAGTGGCCAAAGCGTCCCTCTCATCAACCCTTTCTGTGTACCTGGACTTCAAAGTCGACAGGTCACACAGAAGCACCTCACACTTCGGGCACTCACTGCTATCACCCAAGCAAGGGGAAGAGGATAGACTCTCAATCCTACCGTTGGCCACGGCAAGCTCATTCTCTAACTCGTCTATTCTTTTCTTAGCCCCCCTAAGCAGTTTCTCCCGATATTTCAACTCCTGACGATTACTCTCAAGTAAATCTACAATTTCACGCTCATAAGACGATACCTTGCTATCGTCATCGTCGGAGTCGTCGGAGGAGCTCTTTTCTTCTCTATCCCCAAGAGCCATGGAGCAAAAACTCTTGCGGGATCTTCGGCGCTGGTGTGAGCGGCTCTTCGGCTTGTCTCCGAAGGCCATGAAGCAGAGGCCCGCCGGATCATCCTTGTCCTTCCCCTTCTTGATGATGATCTCCTCATCACTTGAGCTCGATGAAGAGGAAGAAGACGTGGATCTCTTGGAGTAGCTCTTCTCCATCTCGGCGAAGAAGGCCTTGTCGCGCTTCTTGTTCTCTCGCCGGTAATCCTTCAGGGCCTTCTTGAAGAACCGAGTCTTCGGCTTGCCCTTGTTGAAGGAGGGGCTCTCATGCTTGCCGGAGTCGTGGAAGCTGCTACCGGCGCCCTTCTTGTATCCACTGCGCTTGGGGCAGTCGGCGATGAAGTGTCCTGGATCACCACATTCAAAGCATCCGGATTTTGTGCCGTGTCTTTTGAACATTCTTTTATCATAGACACGACGCACCCGGTTGTTAAAGAGACACAAATCATCATCTCCCAACAACTCAAGCTGGTCCTCAGTGATAGACATCAAAGAGAACCCAGCACAACTCACAGCAGAGGGATCAACAGAAGGTGTAGCAAGGGCCAGGGATTTTGATCCAGAGCCAGTGAGATTTGATCTCAACTGGATATCTACCTCAGTGGCCTTCAGCTTGCTAAACAATTCAGAAATGGTCAAGGTATCGTAAGAAGTACTCTCAACGATAGATGATACCTTGATCTCCCAGATCTTTGGGTCCAAGGTATGAAGAACCTTGAGCGCCTGCTCGTGATCTGAGACTAACTGAGCACCCTCAGCCTTGTTGTCCCGAAGCTTGTTAATGATCGACTGAAAGCGACCAAACAAAGCCTCAACAGATTCACCCGGCTTTTGTGTGAAATTCTCATATTCACGCCGGTAGGTCTGATAGAGCCGAGCCTTGACCTGTGCTGTTCCCTCATGGTGTGCCTTGAGGGTAGCCCAGATCTCTCTCGCAGTGGAGAGATGACTCACTCGCTCAAATTCAGTGGGACCTAAACCAGAAAATAAAATGTTCACAGCCTTACTGTTGCTCAGATGCTGAGCAATGATACCAGCAGTACCTTGCTCAGTAACTGGCAGAATGACAAATGTGGTGTGAACGCAAATGTCCCATATGTCCGAACCCTGGCTCATGAGATAGGCTCGCATGCGAGTCTTCCAGTAATTATAGCCATAGGCTTCCAAGGACGGGACCTTGCCAGGAGACGTCATAGTCACTACAGGGGTTTAGAACCGGTTAAGGTATGGAAAAACCCTAACCTCGCTCTGATACCACTTGTAGGACCGAAAGTAGCGACCAGAGGGGGGGGTGAATGGGCGCCTTAAAAAATTCTTTCGAATCTATGGCCTGTTCCCAATACCCAACGCACCTCAAAAATACTATGCAGCAGAAAGTAGACAGTAGGCCTAAGTCTAAATGTTTCTAACCTAGAAGCAACTGATGATATACAATGTAAAACTAAAGTGTTGCAACTAGATAGATACACAAGTTATAACAGGCCTGAACTTCTCAAAGAAATGATCTAAGTATGTATAAAGTGAAAAGAGAAGTTACTGTCCAAAGTTGTCTCCTGTTCGGGACTTGGCGAAGCCCCCTTCGCACGTCGAAGTCTGCTTTGGAGGTAGGTGTCGGAGTCTGTCCGAAGTGCCGAGGGTATCGGTGACTAGTCTAGTTCGAAGTGTTGAGAAGCGAAGTGTACTTCGGAGCGAAGTAAAATAGTGTCGAAGCCTGGTTCGAAGTGAACTTCGAGAACAGGACTTCGAACACAGATTCGAATCAAGAGCTTCGGAGCGAAGTCAAACAGTGCCGGAGCCTGCTTCGAAGTATGCACTTCGAAGACACAACTTCGAACACAACTTCGAACCGAGAGCTTCGAAGCACAACCTTCGAACTGAAAAACTTCGAACACAACGCACACAAACAGACAACCTTCGAACAAAGAAGCGAAGTCTGTCACGTGACAGAAAATCAAGTTCGAAGCATACACTCTATCTTCGAACAGAGAAAGCTTCGGAAGGAAAATCGAAGGCTGACACACCACACGAAAATCTAAGCGAAGTCTATCAGAACAGACAAACTTCGAAACCAACTTCGAAACCTAACGAAGTGTGCACTTCGAACAGATAGATTCGAAGTATGCTAGTTCGAAGTGTGCGATGCTGTCCATACAGGGAGAACTCCGAAGCTAGCAACTCAGACACATAAACGAAGTTAGAAGTCTGAGCGAAGCTTTTAGAGAGGTTCGATCGGACCCTGCCTCACGGAGTTGAGGGGCTTCGCACTGAACCGAGCTTCGCCGGACACACCCAGAAAAAGGTAAAAAACACTGTCGGGTTTGATCAAAAAGCTGGGGAATAGAAGGTGAAAAGCTGCAGCCGAACACTGTAGCTACAGTAAAGCAGTACTACTTGCAACAGCAAGAACTAGTACTACCACCGTGATGAACACATCCAACCGAAGAAGCTTCTCCCCAAGGAATAAATACCACAGCCCGAATCCAACGCAATAACTCCCCAAACCGAACACAATGCAGCCAATAAATACACCAGGAACCAACGCATTAAAGCATCCAAGGGATACAAGCCAAAATAATGCAAGAACAGAGAGCACCTGGTCCTGGCGGCGCACACAGGAGAGAGAGAGGAAGGGAGCAAAGTGACCCAAAGGGTGGATTTGATTTCAGCACAAAAGGGTAGTCAAAACCCTAGGGGTTGGGGTCCTATTTATAGGCAGCCCAACACTAGGAATATTCTACCTGCCCCTTAGGGTTTTTACAGACTCAAAAATAAAGAAAAAGACTCTACTGCCCTTAGGTATTTTTACAGACACAACTGACTGACTGTGGGCCTAGAGTAACAGATGACATATCCTGAAGCTACTCTTCTGGACAGTCGGATACAGAATCAACGGTTGTCAGTTTTACGCCGAAACTGACAAAGCCTCCACCAGCTTTGCACCAGGTACCCGGATTGGGCCGGCCCGACTCCGCAGCTCTCTCAGCCCGGCAATCGCTCACCGCCCGTGTACCTGAGTCAGTCCTGGTCAACAGCCCAGTGGGTCTTCTACTGCTTCTGGCCCATGCACCCGGATTGGGCCAGCCCGACTTCGCGGCCTCCTCTGCCCGATAATCGCTCGCTGCCCGTGTACCTGAGTCACACGCGGCCCATGAAACAGCAGATCTCCTCTCTTCTTCAGTCCTCTTTGACTATCGTTGACAATGACTCATCACTTCTAGAGCCATGAGGCCCACGCTATTCAGCATGGCTCCTCAACCGCTATCCTTCGTTGATGATGGCTTCTTCCGTTGCTCGACGGCGCGCAAGTGCCCCACAGCTTCCTCCAGCGTCAGTGAGTCAAGATCAAGCAGGGTTTCCATGGATATTGCCACCTGTTCAAGCTTTTCTGGGACAGCATGCAACATTCGTTTGATTACCTCCTTGTCCGTGACATGATCACCGAGGGCTCTCAGTTCTCCCGCAACGCCACCGAGTCGCAGCGAGAAATCCTCTACCGTCTCCCCGGACTTGAAGGTAAGGTCGCCGAACTCACGGCGGAGGCGTTCTGCATTCGCCTCTCTAACCCGGTCGGCGCCGAGTCGCATCTTGCCGATGGCTTCCCATGCTTCACGTGCCGACTGCTTGACAGCGAGTCCAGCCTGCATTTCTTGTGGCACCGCACGAAGAATCGCAGCCAGAGCACTCCTGTCATCGCGGTAATCGCCGTCGCCGGACTCAATGACATCCCACAGCCCGGCCGCCTGGAGGTTGACCTTCATCACCAGAGACCATTCGGTGTAGTTTGTGCGAGTGAGAGTTGGATAGACAACACTCGACGACGACTTCTCGACGACGCGTTCGCGGAAGAGTTGGTGAGGGCGACGCGGCGGTGGAGACAACGAGAAGGGACGCTGCGTGCGGCCGCCTGTCATCGGAGACTCACCGGAGCGATCAGCTGGCGATTTTCCAGAGTGGCGAGACATCTCCCAGGTTGCTCTGATACCAAGTGTTGTAGAACAGAGAAGAACAGATGAACACTCAGTGGTGCTGCGAACAACCAGCAGCATTTTCATTGGTTTTCATTGCATATATCGAAGTTCATAACAGATAGAGCCGGCATGCCTGGCCGCCATGCGCGGCATGTCCGAGCGACGCGCTCGCACACTTGCTACGTGCGCACGAGCTCCACAACTGATTCAGCTAAAAACGCATGAACAAACAAACTAGGACATGGTCCTTTATTTAGCTGAAACTATGGAAGAAAAACAGGAACCAAACTAGCACGATCATGTGAAGGAGTATGCACAACACATCGCAGGTGCTCGTGGAGAAGTCCCTACTGGGGTGGAAGGAGTACGAGCTGGAGGTGATGCGTGACATGGCCGACAATGTGGTCATCATTTGTTCCATTGAGGACATCAATCGCATGGGCGTGCATACAGGAGATTCGATCACGGTAGCACCTGCACAGACGCTCACTGACAAGGAGTACCAGAGGCTCAGGGACTACTCTGTGGCAATCATCCGGGAGATTGGTGTGGAATGTGGGGGTTCCAATGTGCAGTTTGCAGTGAACCCTGTTGATGGGGAGGTGATAGTCATGGAGATGAACCCCAGGGTGTCGAGGTCATCAGCTCTTGCATCAAAGGCGACAGGGTTTCCAATTGCCAAGATGGCTGCAAAACTCTCTGTAGGTTATACTTTGGACCAGATTCCGAATGATATCACAAAGAAGACTCCGATCCTGCTAGCTTTGAGCCTTCCATATGACTATGTGGTCACGAAGGTACAGTTTCTTTCTATGTTTCTAAGATTTCTTTGCCAATGGTATTTGGTGCATAATGTTATTGTTGCATGTTGCCTTTCCATCCTTAATTAGAAGCATGCTACCACACTAATGAAGTAATCCTGTGACTTGCTCACTCTTCACTTGTCAACTTTTGGTAGTGATTTTGCAAGCATGCCTATTCAATTTCTTCTGATGTTTGTCATGCCATTTTTATTGAATACATTGGTATGTTCAAGTAATCACTCAGAGCCAGTATTAACCACACAGATGAAGTCTGTTGGTGAGTCAATGGCATTGGGACGGACCTTCCAGGAGTCTTTCCAGAAAGCTGTCTGTTCATTGGAGACTGGCTTTGCGGGATGGGGCTGTGCACCCATCAAGCAACTTGACTGGGACTGGAAAAGATAAAGTATAGTTTACGTGTACCTAATCCAGACAGGATTCATGCTATTTATGCAGCTTTCAAAAAAGGAATGGGTGTTCAGGATATCCATGAAATTAGCTATATTGATAAATGGTTCCTTACTGAGATCAAGGAGCTAATGGATGTTGAGCAGTTCCTTTTTTCAAGGGGCCTAGACGAACTGTCAAAAGATAACTTCTATCAAGTGAAGAAGAGAGGTTTTAGTGACGAGCACAGTGGCGGAAATACAGGGGGGCTGGGGGGGCGCGCCCCCCCTACAGCTCCCCCAGCTCCCCTGTTCCACTTTTTTATATATAAATAATAATAAAAATTAATTATTAATATAAATTTTTATGTTAGAATGCGGTAGAATCTTACATATCTTGTTTTATTTTTCTTAAATTTCTTTGTATTTTTATTTACCTACATGGTTTTCTCTATTTTTCATGTATACTTTTTAACTTTCTCCTAAACTGCATTGCCTGTATATATACATAACTTCCTTCTATAATAGCATATACACGTGGACAAAATTATCAAGTGATCTATAATAACCGGTTATTCATGTATTTATAATTTTATTTTAATTTTTATCTCAATTAAAATCTCAACATGTCACCCTGCTCGTTTTGAATAGTCCCCCACTTGGCCACGCCACCTGCGGCAGACGTCGGCCGTGTCCTACCGTCCTACGTTACTGTGGTCGGTGTCGCCCTGCACCGTGCATCCCTATTTATTGCATGTTTATTGCTTATTATTTTTAGAATCTTATTTCTTAAAATCAATATAAACACGAATTGAGCTAGTTCTCACAATAATAAAACTTCATGAATCAAAGAACAAATATTGAATAAAAATTAATTAATTATACTAAAAATGTATTGAACCCTTGATCCTGTAAACTTAGCCCCCCCTACATTTTCGGTCTAGCTCCGCCACTGGACGAGCAGATTGCCTTTGCGACATCTTCGTCAAAAAGTGACGTGAGATCAAAGCGCTTGGCATTAGAAGTTGCTCCAACATACAAGCGGGTTGATACTTGTGCTGCTGAGTTTGAAGCCAACACACCTTACATGTATTCCTCGTATGAGTATGAATGCGAGTCTGCTCCAACTAATAAGAAAAAAGTGTTGATTTTGGGTGGTGGGCCCAATCGGATTGGCCAGGGTATTGAGTTTGATTACTGCTGTTGTCATGCTTCATTTGCCCTTTGAGAGGTTTGATTCTGCTTCATTTATTTCTACTTTTTTATTTTTACAATTTTTAAAATTTGTATTTTTAAAATAAACATGTATGCCTTATCAAGCTATATATTTGAGTACGGAATTTACTATTAAAGGCTCCTATCTTTATTTACCCAATGCTGATAGATCAATCCCTTATTTGCAATTATTTTTCAGGCTGGATATGAAACTATAATGATGAACTCCAATCCAGAGACAGTTTCAACTGACTATGATACTAGTGATTGTTTGTACTTTGAGCCATTGACAGTTGAGGATGTAACCAATGTTATTGATTTAGAGCGCCCAGATGGTATAATTATGCAATTTGGAGGGCAAACTCTTCTAAAAATTGCCCCTCCAATACAACTCTACCTGGAGAATAAGAAACTGGTGTCTGCTTCAGGCATTGGGCTTGTGAAGATATGGGGGACATCTCAAGATTCTATTGATGCTGCTGAGGACAGAAAACGATTCAATGCTATACTCGACGAGCTTGGAATTGAGCAACCTAAAGGAGGGATTGCAAGAAGTGAATCTGACGCCTTGTCTATTGCCTCCAAAGTAGGTTACCCTGATGTTGTCCGGCCTTCATATGTTCTTGGTGGGCGGGCAATGGAGATTGTGTACAATGATGAAAAACTTATTAAATACCTTGCAACTGCAGTGCAAGTAGATCCGGAGCGGCCTGTCTTGGTTGATAAATATCTAATTGATGCAATTGAAATTGACGTTGATGCATTGGCTGACTCAGCTGGTTATGTTGTGATTGGTGGAATTATGGAGCATATTGAGCAGGCTGGTATCCATCCTGGTGATTCTGCCTGTTCCCTTCCCACTAGAACAGTCTCTGGAAAATGCTTAGATATTATCCGCTCATGGACCATTAAGCTGGCAAAGCGTCTTAATGTCTGTGGTCTCATGAACTGCCAGTATGCTATTACTACTTCTGGTGAAGTGTTCCTTCTTGAGGCAAATCCTGGGGCTTCACGCACTGTGTCCCTTTTGTCTCAAAAGCAATTGGTCATCCATTGGCAAAATATGCATCTCTGGTCATGTCTGGAGTGACCTTGCCGGAGCTTGGGTTTACTAAAGAAGTTGTCCCTAAGCATGTTTCCGTTAAGGAGGCTGTTCTTCCATTTGAGAAATTCCAATGTTATGACATTCTTCTAGGACCAGAGATGCACAGCACTGGAGAGGTAATGGGCATTGACTATGAATTTTCTGGTGCATTCGCAAAGGCACAGATTGCCGCCGGACAGAAGCTTACATTAAGCGGAACTGTCTTCCTCAGTCTAAATGACCTGACAAAATGACACCTTGCTGGAATCGGAAGTGGGTTCAGGGAACTTGGCTTCAACATCTTCGCAACATCTGGAACAGCCAAAGTGTTGGAGCTGGAGGGCATCCCAGTGGAGCCCCAAATGCCAGAGATATGCTTAATAATGGGCAGATACAGGTCATGGTGATAACTAGCTCAGGCGATGCTCTTGACTCCAAAGATGGCCTCCAATCCAACTCTGCAGATTGACCCTGGCCTACATGGTCCTGATAATAACCACCGTGGATGGGGCTCGTGCTACCATGGATGCTATCAAGAGCTTCAAGAACAAATCAATTGAGACTCTGGCATTGCAAGATTACTTCAAGATTACAGATGCATCACAGAACTTGCAAACAGCACAGAGCACTTCCTAGCACCGTGCTCATTCTATTGTCATTTGTTCTAATGCTCTTGTAGTATCAACTATAGGTTTATGTTCTATAGGGTCTTGTTTACTTGTTAACATCATCGCACCCACTGCATCCACAAACATGCCGGGTCTCAAAATTTGCCTTTTGTGTTATTATTGTGTAACAGTAGGTTCAACACCCACTCAATAAGACCCCCAGTTGCATCTCAGTGAAACCATTTCAGCTCTGGAGCTTGTACTTGTATCCATCTGGCACAAATTCGTGCTGACTGATATATTGTATGTATCTCCAGATTCTATGATAGTGATTCATTTCTATGATAATGATTTATCTGGCATGTTCTCTGTTGTCCTAAGAGTCTAATGTGTATTTCCTCCATTTCATACTATAATTTATTTGATTTTTAAAAATTGTTTTTTCTAACTTTAACTAAGTTTAAAGAAAACTATATTAATATATATGACATTTAATAAATATTATATCAGTGGCATGTGGGTATGTGGGTCCTAAGATCACATATTAGTGAGAGAGTCAGTGATAAATATGAAATTAATGATAAATATGAAACCGGATAAAATTTTGTAAGTAAATATGGAACTTTCAAACATAGCCAAATATCTGTATGTATTCAGTGAAAGAGTCGAATCATTTTTATTACTTTTAGCTGGTTGATGGACATACGAATACTTTGTCCTATCTTTCGTTTTCTTTTTTCCTTTGGTCGCTTGTTAGCAAATAGGTAGACACGTAGAGATGAGATCAGATGACAAGTCCAACAATTCCAGGATAATTGTCCAATCATAGGTTTTCTTAAGATGCTATTCACGTTGACCAGCTTTATCAGCTAATGCTTCCGATATAACTATAATATCAAATCAGTTTAATTAAATCGACCATTACGTATGTTTAAACCGTGTATTTATTTGGTATTACAAATATTAATATATTTTTATTCGATCCACATTGTGAGGCTTATCAAGAGTCAAACATACACATTTCTATCCTCCTAAAGGGAGCAAGCAGCTCAGGTGTCTAAATCTTGAGGCTTATCAAGAGTCAAACATACACCATACCTGCAAACCGAACAAAGGAGATCTAAAGCCTCCAAAGAACAGAGTTCAAGTTCTCTACTACAAAGAAAATCCACAGAGAGAAGTTGTACATATTTGGGAGAATTTTTGGTCAGTCATCAATAGTAGGCTTGAGAACTTTTGACAAGTTCAACTCAACAGCATCGCACACAAGGCCCTGGAGTTGTTGCACAGGATTGGAATATCAGAGATGTCATGAGCTAGAAAATCGTCATGATGTCCAGTATATCTTCAACTCTCCCCTTTGTCTTTTCGATCTCTAGTTTCTGGAGTCAAATACAGCTCAATATCTTGCCACTTCAGTGTTCTATTCAGCAAGCAATTGGGTCAACTACTGAAAAAGAGAGAGCATGGACAAGGTCAGAAACTTGCCAAGTAGGCGTCCATTTCACCTGTGCCTCCAAGTATTTCAGCTGGCAGAATTGAATTGGCCTCCAGGGATTTGCCTTGCCTTCTGTTGGAAATTGGATTGGCTTTTCTTGATAGACTAGATTAGAATCACTAGGCTAGGTCTAGCAGGGTTTAACTTAGAACTAAAACATGGCATAGGGTCTTAGTAGGTAAAACAGAGAGGGTAGAGAGGTGTGTACCTTCACCGGAGGGGGCCGGAGTCGACGAGGATGAAGCCATGGCGTCGGTGCGGCGAGGGAGTCTTCCCGCTGCTTAGCACAATTGTAGATCGGGTCTGTGGGATGTAGGGGAGGTGTTTTGGGCGTGCAAAGCATTGGCTTGCATCCTGAGCCCTCCCCCTTATTTATTGCGCTAGCAGCAGGGGCCCCTCAACCATGAGTTGGTTGGGCGCCCCCGATCAGGGCGCGAGTGAGACCAGGAGGGTTAGTTTAGGGGGTCCGAACTTAGTGGCCTGGGGAGAGAGGGATTCGGCCCCTTCTCCCCGAGATCTTATCCTAACATTCTCCCCCTAGATCTCGACTTAGTTCTCAACTTACTTAACGTTACCTCTATCTCATTGTAGATCAATGCATAGAGCATGATGCATCACAATAGTCAGTTACGTACTACGTGACTCAACAGCTACAACACATTTCACTACTTTGAAATAGTTTCTAAACTTATTTTGGGCCCTTACAAATCCAATGATCATAGGCTTTCCTTTAAACCCATACCGGTTAAGTGTTCTCTGAACACATTGGGTGGTAAGCCTTTTGTGAGCGGATCCGCAAGCATACGCTTGGTACTTATATGCTCTAGACTTATAGTGTGATCTTGGATTTTCTCCTTAACAACATAGTACTTAATATTGATGTGTTTGGCAGCACCACTCTTCTTGTTGTTATGGGAGTACAATACTGCTGGCTCATTGTCGCAGTATAGCTTAAATGGCTTTTCAATACTGTCGACCACTCTTAAACCGGGAATAAACTTTTTAAACCATAGTGCCTGTCCGGTGGCCTCATAACATGCTACAAACTCGGCATACATCGTGGAAGATGCCGTCACAGTTTGTTTGGAGCTTTTCCACGACACAGCTCCTTTTGCGAGTGTGAATATATAACCTGATGTGGACTTCTCAGTATCCACACATCCCGCAAAATCTGAGTCTGAATAACCTACTATTTCAAGGTTATTTGTTCTCTCATATGTTAACATGAGGCCTTTTGTGCCTTGCACATATCGCAAAGCTTTCTTAACGCCTTTCCAGTGATCTATACCTGGATTTTTCTGATATCTGCCAAGCATCCCGGTGACAAAAGCTAAGTCAGGGCGTGTACATACTTGAGCATACATTAGGCTTCCGACAGCAGAAGCATATGGAACCGACTTCATTTGATCGATCTCATATTGGTTCTTGGGACACTGAAAGTTCCCAAACTTATCACCCTTGACTATCGGAGCAGGCGAAGGCTTACAGTAGTGCATACTATATTTTCTTAGTATTTTCTCTAAGTATGCCTTCTGTGATAAACCTAATACCCCCTTAGTTCTATCTCGAAGAATCTCTATGCCTAATACATAGGAAGCTTCTCCAAGATCCTTCATATCAAAATGAGAAGACAAAAACTTCTTAGTCTCTAATAGTAGATTAACATCGCTACTTGCTAGTAGGATGTCATCCACATATAAGACTAGGAAAATAAATTTCCCATTCTTGAACTTAGCATAAATGCAATTGTCCTCTTCATTCTCTTTAAACCCAAACTTTCTAATTGTCTCATCAAATTTTAGATACCACTGCCTAGAGGCCTGTTTAAGACCATAAATAGACTTAGTTAAATGACATCCCAAATTTTCTTTCCCTTTTATGACAAAACCCTTGGGTTGTGCCATATAGACATTCTCATTTAGATCCCCGTTGAGAAATGTCGTCTTTACATCCATCTGATGTAACTCTAAGTCATAATGTGCCACTAAAGCCATAATGATTCTAAATGAATCCTTAGATGAGACAGGAGAAAATGTCTCATTATAATATATTCCTTCTCTTTGAGTGAAATCTTTAGCAACAAGTCTGGCCTTAAATCTTTCAATATTCCCTTGGGAGTCACGTTTGACCTTGTAGACCCATTTGCAGCCTACTGTTTTGGCTCCTTTAGGAATTTCTTCTAATTTCCAGACATTGTTGGTACTCATAGACCTCATCTCATCCTCCATGGCCTCAAGCCACTTAGAAGAGTGAGGGCTTCTCATAGCTTCTTCAAAAGAGGCGGGATCACCCTCCATTTGAATTTCTTCACTCATATAAACCTCATAGTCATCAGGAATAGCTGATCTTCTTACTCTTTGTGATCTCCTAACGTTCTCTTGAACTGGGATATCATCATTTCTAATGTCTTCTTGAATTGGTACATCATTTTCTATGATGTCCTCCTCAACAGGCACATTATTTTCTAACACAGGGGGCTGTTCTTCTTGTTCTTCATTAGCAACAATTGGAACTACAGGCTCCTGAATAACAGGTTCCTCATGAACAACAGGTGTCGCTAATGAAGGTCCAACTTCTGGAGCTGGACTAATAGGTGCTATCACAGGTATATGGAGAATTGGCTCTTGAATCATAGGAGTAGGTGCACAGACCCGCTTCTCTTCAAGGCTAATTTCTCTTAATACCGTGCTCCCCCTGATCATAGCGTCTTCTAAAAAGACTGCGTGTCTCGTTTCTACAAACTTGGTATGTCTACCAGGACAATAGAAACGGAAACCCTTAGACTTATCTGGGTAGCCAATAAAATGACAACTCACTGTCTTAGGATCTAACTTACCAATATTTGGGTTAAATACTTTAGCTTCAGCTGGACATCCCCATACTCTAAAATAATTTAGAGAGGGTTCTCGTCCAGTCCATAATTCATACGGTGTCTTGGGCACCGACTTACTCGGAACCCGATTAAGAATATGAATGGCGGTTTTTAATGCCTCCATCCATAAACCAACCGGTAGAGTGGAATAACTCAACATACTTCTTACCATGTCCATTAAGGTGCGATTGCGCCTTTCTGCCACTCCATTTTGCTGTGGTTCGCCCGGTGTAGAATACTGGGCGACTATACCATTTTCCTGTAGAAACCTCGCAAAAGGTCCAGGAACTTGGCCATACGGGGTATGACGACCGTAGTACTCCCCTCCACGGTCAGATCTTACTATCTTAATCTTTAGATCATGCTGATTTTCTACTTCAGCCTTAAATATCTTAAATTTATCCAATGCTTCTGATCGTTCTTTAATTGGATAAATATAACCATAGCGCGAATAATCATCTGTAAATGTTATGAATGAATCATAACCATCTACAGATGTCACAGGAAATGGACCACAAATGTCCGTATGAATAATTTCTAAAACTCCCGTGCTTCGCTTCGCGCCTTTCTTAATTTGTTTGACGTATTTGCCTTTAATGCAATCTATGCATTGATCTAAGTCTGTAAACTCTAAGGGCGGAAGAATTGACTCCTTAACTAGACGTTCAATCCTCCCCCTCGAAATATGGCCTAAACGACAGTGCCATAATTTCGAAGAAACGTCGCTAATTCTCTTACGCTTATTTGTTTTGCTAGACGAGACTGTCTCACTAATAGTATTTACTGAATCACTTAAGGACAAAAGATAAAGTTTGTCATGCTCGAAGGCAAGACCCACAACTTTATTATCATAAATAATAGAACATTGTCTGTCGCCAAAATGACAATCGTACCCATTATTAACTAAACATGAAACAGAAATCAAGTTTCTGCGCATCGAAGGAACATAAAGAACATCGCGCAAAAGAATTACAAAGCCATTCTTAAATTCTAATGGGAGATCTCCAATGGCTTCAACTTCTGCTTCGATGCCATTTGCAACTCTAATTGTTCTTTCGTTTCTTTCCAAAATTCTCGTCGTAGCGAATCCCTGTAAAGAATTGGCAACATGAACAGTTGCACCTGAGTCAATCCACCAAGTGTTGGTAGAATAATCTAAATACAAGGATTCATCTATACAAGTAATTTCATCGTTACCGTGTTTGTGCATCCACTTGAGGAATTCCACACAGTCCTTCATGTGGTGTCCTTCCTTCTTACAATGCCTACAGACGCCTTGAGGGACATCACTGTCCTTAGGCGCCTTTCCTTTCTTCTTAAAGGTCTTAGTATTTTTCTTAGGCGTAAATTGCTTTTTGCCCTTATCTTGAATTTGGTGAACTGAATCACCACCTCTAGCCTCCTTAATGCGTTCTTCCTCCTGAACGCAGTTGGACACTAACTTTTCAAATGTCCACACTTCTGGCAGAGAATTGTAGTTGATGACAAAATGCTCAAAATCCTTACTAAGTGAGCTCATTATGACATGAACAATAAAAGTTTCTGTCAGTGCGCACTCCATAGTCTTTAGGCTAGCAGCCCAGTTACTCATTCTCAAAATGTGGTCCCTTACGCCTCCACCGCGGTATTTCTCATTAATAAACCTCTTAATTGTTGAGGCGCAAGCTGCCTTTGATGATCCAGCAAACTGAGCATCGATCTTCTTCAGATACTGAGTTGCTGTCTCACAATCAGGGATGGAGCTCCTGATTGGCTCTAAGAGAGAATTCTTAATAATTATCAAGCACTTTCTATTTGAGTGCTTCCATTTTTCGTACGCAATGTCATATTTCATTCTTATGGGGGCAAAGTCCAGCTGACGCGCAGCAAATGCGTCAGCTGCTTCACCAGTGCGTATCACTGGCTCAGTAGGCTGAACTGAACATGCTTCTTGGAGAGAATAGTCCACATCTAGGATGGCGAGAGCGATCAGCAGACCCTCTCGCCAAGATGCATAATTGTCCCCTCTAAGTTTCTCAATATGATTCATTTGAGCGAGTAAGCTTCCTGATAAATAATAGTCAAAAGGGATTAATTACAGGCATAAATGTGACATGCTAATTTAACGTTGGTCAAATCAGCATGTGAAAACTCAATAAATAAATAGGAATTAATTCTACATCACCGTTGGGCAGAAATAGAATCAATTCATCTCAAACATAGTTATTTTATCACCAACGTTGGTCAGGAGATAAAATCACTATGCAAATAACTAAAATAAACTTTTATTTCGTCAATTAAATTATCTCGTTGGTTCAAATTTAATCGACAAAAAATATGAACCCAAAATGTGCTTCGGCCTGGCCCATTATTGCGTTTCAGGCGGGCGAACCAAACCTGGGCCCAGGCCAGGAAAGCTGTGCGCGCGCGCGCCCGCAACCTGGGCCTGGGCCGGGAATCTATCCCCCCGCCTGGGCTCATTTGAGTCCGATTGATCCTGGCCGTCGGATTCAATCCGACGGCCAGCCGTCACTCTCGGCTGAATAAAAAGCCAAATCGCTCCCGGCCAGAACCCTAAGTCTCATTTCCTCTTCCCCCCCAATCCCGAGCGCGAGAGCGAGGCGGCGGAGCGAGTGCACAGCGCTCGGCGCGCGGCGGCTCGGCGGCGCGCAGCGGCCTGGCGGCGCACGGCGGAGGTGGCCCATGGCGTCGGGGAGGGTACTGAGCGGCGGAGTGCGCCGGTGCGGGCTCGCTCGCCGGAGCGCGCGCTCACCCGAGGGTGAGCGGCACTCCGTCGAGCCGGTCTGCGGCGGCGGCGACTCGGCCGGCGGCACTCACCGGCGTGCGGCGGTGCGACTGAGCGGGGAACCACGGTGAGCCCCCCCTTTCCCTTCCCCCGGGCCGAAACTAGGGTTAGGGTTTCGAAACCCTAACCCTAACTCCCCTGTTTTTTTTTGTTCTGTTCTTACTCCGAGGAGTCCTTAGGGTTCTGAGTTCTTTAACCCGAGGGGTTTTTAGGGGTTTCTTGGGGTCCTTAGGGTTTGGCCGAAGCCAAAACAGGGGGGGTCTTAGGGTATTTCTTTCCTTCTTAGGGTTTGGCCGAAGCCAAACAGAGGTCTTCACATGGGGTTAGCCGAAGCTAACAAAATAGGGGTTCTTAGGTGTTCTGTCTAGGGTTTCACGGTGAAACCGAAGGCAAACAGAGGGTTTTCTTAGGTTATGGTGGTACTTAGAACGCAGCAATGGCGTCGGATCAAAGGGTCCGACGCCTAAACCCTAGCTAACCTAAGTCTAGAGGCTCTGATACCATTGATAGACTAGATTAGAATCACTAGGCTAGGTCTAGCAGGGTTTAACTTAGAACTAAAACATGGCATAGGGTCTTAGTAGGTAAAACAGAGAGGGTAGAGAGGTGTGTACCTTCACCGGAGGGGGCCGGAGTCGACGAGGATGAAGCCATGGCGTCGGTGCGGCGAGGGAGTCTTCCCGCTGCTTAGCACAATTGTAGATCGGGTCTGTGGGATGTAGGGGAGGTGTTTTGGGCGTGCAAAGCATTGGCTTGCATCCTGAGCCCTCCCCCTTATTTATTGCGCTAGCAGCAGGGGCCCCTCAACCATGAGTTGGTTGGGCGCCCCCGATCAGGGCGCGAGTGAGACCAGGAGGGTTAGTTTAGGGGGTCCGAACTTAGTGGCCTGGGGAGAGAGGGATTCGGCCCCTTCTCCCCGAGATCTTATCCTAACATTTCTACTTTGAATAAGACTGTCATGAGTTCAGAATTTCTCATCTGAAATTCAGTGCAACTTCCTCACCCAAAAAAGAAGAAGAAAAGTTCAGTGCAACTCATTGTGTTCGTTAGAAACAAGTAAAATCTGTGTTGGTACAGAGATGCTGAAAAGTTGCTCTGCAAGCATATTTTGAACATAATGTTTACTTGACAAACAAATCTGAACAAAACAATCTTTTATTCGAAAGAATCCACAGCTATATTCTGCACTCGCAACTATATGAGTCCAGACTATACAGCTTGTAATTTACACTGTGCCCTGGATGCACCTCAGGTCAAAGAACATGAACATACTAAAGAATGGTAGTGCCCTATCAACAAACAAAGCATATGACAAAAATGTTATCTCTGATCTAAGCTATATAACTAACCGAAAATTGGTGTTATAGCTTTGATAACAGCGGTATGGTATGATATTACGAGACCGCTGCATGAACAATGCCATGGCATCACTTGCTCATGTGCTTTGGCAGTGTGAGAGACACTGCTGGTGTCTGAAAGCCCATGAATTGCTGCTTTGGTGACCTCCTGATTTCAGGGCTTGGGATAGGGAGCATGCAACCAGTAGGAGTTGGAAGACCCATGTAGTGCAGCCTAGGTGACAGCCTAATCCTTGGGCTTGGGCGAGGAGAAGGTATGGGTAGCCTATTTGCACTTGGAGAGGGCACCACTCTTGGTGAAAGATTGACATGCTCAAGGGCCATGCTCTGGAGATCAACCGGGTAGTCCCGGACGCAGCCAATGCGAGCACCATTAGCAGTTGCCCATTTGAATGATGGACGATTGGCCATCTTCGGTGCTGCCTCGGTATCCTCGCTGTTGTCGACAACCGCTTCCATCACTATATCTACCTCAGGCAGTTCAATTTGTGAGCAATCCATGGTCTCATCATGTGTTGGTTCAGTAGGCTTCTTCTCAGCTTCCACTGGTGCCTCATCTGATGTCTTCTTGAATGACGGGTATTCATCATCATCGACTGAACATCTCTGAAAAACGCATTGCTCATCAGACATCATCCCTGGAATCCTTTTGGTTCAGACAAACAAAATGTGCTTGATATTAAATTTACCTTGACATCAGCTAGATCAACACTGTTCTCCTCCAAGAAACTGATGAACTCTCTGAAGTTCTCTTCTGTTGGGAGGTAGTGACCGCTGTATGGCCATATTGCCTGAATAAAATAAAATGATTTTAGTCTATACTGAGAACTCAAAACATGATAAGACCAGTGCATAAGTAATTGAGCTAACTTGTTGCAAATCTGTAGATCATTACCTCAAGAACACCATCCTTGGCGACCAATCTTCCGGCAGCTGTTGTAGCTGCCCCAGCTAGGAAACTTGAGTGCTGAAAGTTACCCTTCTTCTTCTGCTCAAAGGATTAAATACACTTAGAAGTTAGAATTGATTCATCATAACATAGAATGTGACAAGCACAACCATCAAAATAAAACAGAATGGTTGTACATTCCAACTACCTGTCCAACGTATAATGATCTTGTTGTGCTTAACACAAATATCCACTTGGAATCTTCAGTGGTGTTCACAAGAACTCCACTTTTTCTGTACAGCAGCTTCCCAGCCTCCACAACTACCTCAAAAGCTTCCCTCTCGTTCTGCGATAGAAATAACATTTAGATCAGTAAGGCACTGCAAGTTTTTAGATACTGTGACAGTGTGAGAAGGAACAGGATGTTGAGGCACGTACAGGTCCAAGGTACATGATCAATTGTGAATAAAGCTTGCTTCTTGGGCACTTCGGGTGATGCATGTCTCTCCCGGCACCTACATCCAACCTGAAAACAAAAAACCGACACAAAACTGTAAGGATCAACAAGAACAGCCTCTAATTGCAAGTTGCAACCAACTTGGAGCTTCGTCGGATGAACTGAGCAGTTATTTCGGACACTACTACTTACCAGTAGAAGAATGGCTCAGTGCTCGAACTCGCGGACCAGATGTCGTAATACAGGTGCAAATTGTGGCCGTAGCGGTGGCGTGGGTCGATCTGAAGAAGCAGAAAGTTTGAGCGCATCAGCATCACCACTTGATGAGTTGATGAATTCCATTCAAGAATGACAAAAAAACAAGAGGTTTCAGAAGCAAGAAGCTTACAGCTTCGAGCCAGTGCTGCAGTGCTAGCTTCTGGGCCTTCTCATCCTTGGAGAGGCCTTTGCCGACCTTGGCAATCCTCTTCCCGGCCCTGGACCACCGGGAAGCCGCCGTCTCCTGCTTCGCCTCGTCGAAGAAGGAGATGGATTTGATGTTCAAGGAGGCTGAATCGTAGGCTTTCCACCTGAAAACGCATCGTGATTCGTCAACAAATCGTCCGAGGTAGCGCCGTAGAGGAGGAGCAAGCTGCCCGAAAGCAAATTCATGGCGTGTGGTGGCGGTGTGTAATTACCAGAGCTCCTCGATAACAATGGCGCAGTCGGCGAGATTCCTCCTGGTGCGGTGCCCCTTGAAGAGCTTCTGCACCTTGGTGGCCGCCTCGTCGAGCTCGCAGAGGGGCCGCGGGGAGAAGAACTCGAGCACGGCGGCCTGGGCCGGGGACGGTGCCGCGGCGACGGCGACGGCGACGGCGACGGCGACGGCGTCGCGCTGCCTGGTCTTGGGGCTCTGGAGCAGGAGGATCCCGGGCCTGGCGCCGTTGATGGACCGGCTCGCAGTCTCCGGCGGCACAGCGACCTCCGGCTGGCGGGCGCCGTCGTCCTCCGCCGCCTCCCAGTTCTTGAAGCTGAGCGATCTCTCAAGGACGCCGCCACGCGCCATGTCCTTCTTTGACGCGCTTCTCCTGCAGGCGACCCTGGTCGTCGGCGACCTCACCGGCGGCGAGCAGGCATCCCTCGGGCTATGCGGCTTCGGGGAGAGGATAAAGTTTCTCTCTGTGTTGAGTTGCCTCAGAGTCATCGATCTCACAGCTTCTTTCTGAAGAAGATGACAAGTTCCCATCACCAGGTACTCTGCAAATCATGCAGCAAGCAAGATAAGCTTCCGAAATCCATCAGCAAACTTGATTGATTGGTAGGCGATAGCAGCCATTTGCGCGGTGAACAGGCTAAAAAACCGTTTTTGTAATTCATGGAGAGTCAACCTATAGACCACTCATGGTTTATCCACATAAAAATTTCTTGAAACAATAATCAAGAAGAAGAAAAATGCTTGGCTTCAAAGACATAAGCTTGTTATCATTGCACAAGAACAGAAAAGAGGAGTCTTGGGCTCTTGGCCTTGTCACCCAAATGCGTTCAGGTACAGTGAAGTAGGGAAAAAAGTTGCCACCCATTTTTGATTTTTCTCTTCCAGAAAACACCACGATCCACCCAGATATTCAGATACAGAGCCAATAAACTCCAGGAGGAGGAGGAAGAAGAAGAAACAGAGCAACGAACGGGCAGCAGCATACCGGCTGTACGGCGGCGGCGACGAAGAAGAAGCAGCAGCAGCAGCAACGCTGGGTTGGCTGGTGGATTAGGATTAGGCTGGGCTGCAAGGGAGGGAGGCAGTTGGTGACTGGGAGGCAGGCAGCAGGGAGCTCGCCCATATATAGGAGGAGCAACAGCTTCACTTGGACCACCTCAGCGTGTGAGCAGGGCTCGGGACGGCAGCAGACAAAGAGAGAGAGAGAGCGAGAGCACAAGTCGAAGTTGCAGAGGCAAGTGGAGACCGATATATCGAATGACCGGTCGTCGACCCGCGTGCCTGCCTCGGTTTTCCTCTCTGCTCGTCGCCTCCTCCCCCGGGTTTCGTCTCCAGCCTCCACGCTTGCGACGGCGATCTGTTTTTTTAAGGGAATTTCAGTTTACACCTTCTTGGGTCATCTTATTTTATCAAACTAACACCAGTTTTTTTAACCTAAAATCATTGTAGTTCGTTTGGTTCGATGGAATATTCCTATACGGAAGACAGAAAGTGTATAAGATAGCCAGCAAAAAAATATTCTTTTAATACGTTAGATGGAGGGATTAAATATTTTTTGAATAAACTCATCCAATATTAAATGATATCCAATATTAAAGGATATGATGTGCCGTTTTCTAATTGATTATTATGTATTTAATTTTTTTATAAATATTCCAATGATTTGTATTTCTAAATCATTTATCCAATTTATGATCTAATTATATCATTGTACTGATTATAATTTAATTTATAAAATCTCATATGATTATATTTTTGTTAAAAAAATGTAAGGTTATTTCGTCCAAATTATATACACCTAGCCAAACAAAAAAATTATTGTATCTTATCTATCCAACAAAACACCTCACATGTATCATTTCATCTCTAAATTTACGGACGACGATATACTATTCATATTTGCACTAACTATATATTTTCAAAGAGCCCGGCATAAAACAGCTACCCCAATTCCAAACAATGTTTTGTTTCGTCAACCATACATTAATCCCCATTAACCATTCCTTTGGAATCCACAGTGTTTCTGCGTTTGGTTCGTAGGGTTGAAAGGAAGGAATTTCACCGGAATATCGTACAAAACCTCCAAAGTGTACTGATTTTGACATTTTGTATCGCTCAAAAACATTGAGTCGATTCTCCTTTGTTTTCTATTCAATTATTTTATTACGTGATTAAGGGTGTGTTTGGTTTACCGAATATCTTTGGACGTGATAGGATTATTTCATCCAATCAGCTATTTGATTGAAGGGTAAAGATGAATGAAATAACCACCTAGAGAAATATTCCTTTAATATACTGGATGAATGGATGGATTTAAGAAAATTTTTTTGACGAGTTTATTCAATATTGGACGAGATGATGTGTCATCTCCTAATTAGTTATTACACATTTATTTTTTCGTTTATAAATATTCAAATGATTTTTACTCCCAAATTATTTATCCAATTTATGATCTAATTACATCATTGTATTAATTATAATTTAATCTATGAAATATGAGAATGAAATAAGATCTCATGTGATTATATTTTTGTTAAAAATATATTTAACAAGTAAGTTCCACTAAATTTAAGTTTATCTCATCTAAGTTATATACAACTAATCAAACAAAAAATTGTCGCATCACATCCATTCAACCAAACACCTTAAATATATCATTTCATCCCTAAATTTAGGGACGAAACCAAATATATCCTAAGTAAGTAGCTATATTTTAAGTGAAATTTACTCAGCTTTAGATAAATTAATGGCCGTACTAAAGGACGAGGAATAAGGGACAAATGGAGGAGAGTAGGGGAATTGAAGAAGTCAACGACGGAGACGACCTACCTTGCTTGCTTTTTACTGACGCGGTTCATCTTGTCGGTTACTTGTGTTTTCTACTGCTGGTGTGGTTGACCAAGTATGTCGTGGCTGACTCACTGTTCCACTCGTAGCTTCAGCTGCTAGAGTGCTACACGAGCTGGTGGTAACCGTAACCGACCCGTCCGCCGCCGCCGGTCAATACGGGGTTCAAAATCTGAATTTGAATTTTAAATTTTTGTGGGAATAAAAAAAATCTAAAACACTAGGTGATTTATGTTGATTTACGGAGAATGTGTTTTTCAATATAATTGAAATTTGAAATAACCTTGGAGTATAACCAGATCAATAAAAATAAAAATGCCTCGTCTAGTAGCCGTCATAGGCTCATAGCTAGATTTTTTTCTTTTTTTAAAAAAAATTTAACATTACTGCATTTGTAACGCTCTTCTTTTTGATCAAACCAAAAATAAAAAATAACACACTAAATATTTTTATCATAATATCATAAACATTATTTACATTCCTATATTTTCTACATTTTTTCACATTTTTAATTCTATATTTTCCATAAATTTGCTTGTTCTCTGTATTTAAAATACCGATCCAACGCAAATTGGTAGGTTACCGGCCGGAGCTTCTCACAACAAATGTCAACATTAATTTTATATTTTATTTTCCTACGAGTAGTTATTGTTTGTTTTTATATTTAATATCATGTATACTATGTAGACTACATATTATATATATATATATTTTGAAATAGGACACGTGGGCCCGATCTTGTTTGAAGGCCATGAGTGTGTCGGGGATGTGAACGAGAATTTCCCAGGAGGTCATCCATCCTGATACTACTCCCGCCTGAGCACGCTTAACAATGGAGTTTTGAGGAGATTTGGTGTCAGCTAACTCACATCCCTTTCACGATTATATATTTATTACATAATAAAGAGCTGATTTTAAGACTACATAATACTGTGGTTGCCCTCAACAAGAGAGTGAGAGTGACGGTACAGAGTGCAGCTAGCTGATTGGGTGGCTTTTGGCCGTCCAGCTTCAGATGGAGACCATTTCAAATCAAACAAAAAGAAATTATATTACCTCAACGATGGAGACACCGTCATCTCACGACGGAGAGAGTGCGTCATGCAATTGCTCAGCGTCTATATCGATCGACGGTCGACCAGCCTCTCAGTAGTGCAGTTCGTCCTGCTGCCAACTACATTGACACGGTAGGGACGAAAACTAAGCTGAAACCGATAGAAATAAGTGCTATTTATATATGTTTTCGCATTATTTTTTAACGGAAACAAAAATGAATATGGGTATCTCATAAATGGATACTGTTGGTGTGTTTTATGATCACACTTTGACACACGTGTGGTCTGAAAGATCTGCTTCACTTAAGTGTAGGTCCTACGTTCTTAGAAAAAAAGGTTCAAGGTGTGTCAATTAGTTTGACCTTGCAACTGATAAGAGAATAGAAAATATGACATTAGTAGCACGACCTATTGGTTATCGAGCCGACGACCACGACAAGGGTGAGATATTCGTGGAATATTATGTCGATCGACCATAAGACGATGACCTGGGATGAAGCAATCGGGCGAGTGCGCCATCGGCCGATAAGATGAACAATTAACCACATAGGCCGATGAATGCTTTTCCGATAACATATAAGATGTAGCGTGGAATCGAAGATAACCCGCCGACTTGTAATCTGACAGAAATAAATAAAATGTGTCAGATAGCATGTCTATATCATGAAAATCATCATAATAACTAGATCGGACCTAACCAAGCCAGTAACTAATCACAATGATCTTAATAATATATCAAAGAATCGGACATGCTTTATTTAGATGAACGGTATACAACATGAAAGAGATACAATAGCAAGAGATATCAGACTTAAACCGATGAAGTCTTAAACTATCACACCTAGATCAAATCAATCTAAGATATCAAGCTAAACTAATGTAGCCTTAGACCTAGCTAATACACCGAGAACAACTAGCGACCGTACTGTTTCAATGTTCACCTCAAGAAATCAATCTGATGTAGCCGTGAGGGTACTGATCTAATCGATACAGACGTTGGGGGTAGTGGGATCACCTCTTCGCTGGAGATCGAAACGATGCAACCCAGCTCCAAGTGTCGAACCCCGTCGGATAAACCTTGGAAGCCAAGGGTGACGATGCGCCGAGTAGTTGATTGACAGAGATGTATTTTTCTAAGCTAATTAGGGATACATATTTATAGTCCAGAGACTTGTCATCCAAGCATTCTATCTTAACCGATTTTGGATAATCTTCATATTATTTTCTGCGTCTTATTTCCATCAGCTTCTTCTGCGTCCGATCATCTTGTAACAACATGGACGGGCTTCCTTGACTTCCCTTGACGAGACCTCTTTGACTTCTATTGATCGTGTGATATCTCCAGTGGACCTAGGCTTTATCAAATCTTGACGTCAATAGATATAAAAACGGATACCATCAAAAACGAATACAGACCGAATAAGAAACGAATACGAATACGGAACCGAATATCTATCGAAATTATAAAAAATCCTCAATATATGGAAAAACGTATGATAAGCCAATAAATAGGTTCAATTTACACACGTATTAATAAATGATAAATACATATAATAAAGTAAAAAACAAGTTTTATTTTAGTTGTAATTAATATATTATTTATTTATAGCAAATAATTATATATTAATTTAAATTAAATTGTTTAATATTTTATGAATAGAATATAGTTTAAATTTTTATATAATGTGAAAAAGTAAAAGCTAATATTATATATAATACAGAAAAAACTGTGAAAATAATTTCTGTTTTTGTTACGTGGGATATTTCATTTCCGTATCCGTTGCCAAGATCGATCGGTTAGGACGTGGCATTCATCCATGGCGACGATATGACAGAAATTTGCAGCCGCCTCTTAATTAACAATCTCTTTTGGTTTGACTTCGGGCCATATTCATGGCATTGACTTTGGGTTCCAGTTTTTTTGTCAACCTTTTTTGTTGTTGTTAATGTTCGACGAAACCAGGGTTCCAACTTGATAAAGGATGCTGGCTAAATTAAACTTGTTTGATGTCGATTTGGTGTTGAATTTACCATCAAACCAAATATTTGTAATATTTATTGCACGATAAAACGGTTTTCACCGAGAATCGTTTATGTGTATGACATAAGGATTTAGAAGGGTGTTTGATTACATGGACTAGAATAACTTAAAAAATTATGAGTATTTTTTTTCATGATAAATAAACCAGTTGTTGCATATCTAACATGCACAAGGCCAGTTATGAGTTACTCTGGATTCTTAATTCTTAATGTTTTGGATACATTTTTACACGTTGAAAAGTAATCAATTAGTGTGTATATTTTCTGTTTTGTTTATATTAAATATGATTGTATTTTTACTTATAGTTAATAAGTTTATATACACGCAGGGGATATGAGTATAAAGTAATCTCTCATTACTAAAATATCAATAATTAGCATTCAAACAGAACTGAATAGGGTATTTGCTAGTACCAATTAATGAATTTTTTAAATAATATTTTTATAAAAAAGATTTCAACACTGGTACCCGAAATAAAAAAATTACAAAACTAGCCTACCATCGGCGGTCCATCGGCCGAACCAATCTGACGTGACCCTGGTTCGGCCGATGGTCAGCCAAACTAGGGCCACGTCAGCTTGGTTCAACCGTTGGTCGACTAAACCAGGCCTGCTGCACCACGCCGCGCTCTGCTTGGGCTCAAGCGTGCACGCGCGGGCTAGCACGCGGCGCGACAGCAGGGGCGTGGGGACACGCGACAGGCCTAGTTTGGCCGACCAACGGCTTTGGTAGGTTAGTTTTACAATTTTTTGATTTCGAGTACCAGATTTGATTTTTTTTAAAAAAATATTATTTTAAAAAATCACCGATTAATACAGAGGGAACCAAATTGACGGATAACAAGTAGAGTTATTAACATATATCTCAACATTTAATTTAGCACCATATACCAATCAATATTATTGCTGATTGCTTGTTAATCTGGATTTATCGACGAATATGCTATAGAACTTTATTATTATTTTAGAAATTAAAAATAGAATTTCCGTATGAAATATTAATAAATGTAGTTAGATTTGTTCGGATTCGTGTACTCCACTGTAGCTACCTGTTAATTATTCTGTTGTCAGTGACCAGCCCCGGCCCCCCGTGCAGTTCATCGTCTGCACTCTGCAGCCTGACCAAACTTAATTTCCAATCAATTTCCATCGGCACCATCGTCCATCCATCGCAGGCCGTGCCCACCGGAGCAAAAGAAGAACAGATTAACCGGACTTGACCGGACAATTTGCCCAACTCCAACTCTGACGAGCTTTATCTTCATCCGTTCTCTTCTTGCCCCTTTTTTCTCTCTCTCTGAACATGTCGTACGCGTATAGTCGGTGCAAAACTTTCTCAAAAGATTTTCCTCAGCCGAACAGCTTTCTCAAAAAGATTTTCCTGAACCGAACAGCTTTCTGAAACATTCTTGGTCGATTTCAGGCTGGCATTTTGTTCTTTTGGTCGAATAAAATCGCCAGTCTGGTTTCCGGTCAACGTAGAAACCTAGAAATTCGTTGGAAATTGACGCCGGAACTAGCTGTTGAACAGAATCCGGCGGCCCTCTGGATCACTCACAACCAAACTCACAACTCCACGAAGACACACACAGCAAGAGTGCTAAGAACACAGGAGAATTGCGCTGCTTAATTTCCTCGCAGCATTTCGGGGTTTTCTTCATGCTTTTATTCAATGAACTGCAAAGTTGCGGACAACTGCCCTGCCATGCAAGGTCACGACAGCGTGCAAGACACTCCACTACGCCATGCCGAGAACGTGTGCGGCTCAAGCGGAAGACGCGCTCAAACTGAGCTCCATAACAAGCAAAGTAACAACAGACTCGGAAATACATGAAAAACGATGAAAGAGAATGCAGCAACGAAGGAAGAAGATAAACAGTTGTATACGGATGACATCAGCATGACATCAACATGACGTGAGCTTATGTATTTCCAACATTCTCCCCCTAAGCTTCACGTCCAGTTCCCACCTCGGCGACTCCCATTTGTGCCCGAAGCTCCTGGAAACGAATTCGCCCGAGAGCCTTCGTCAGGATATCAGCAACTTGTCCAGCAGTGCCGATGAAATCGACTTGAACAGAGCCATCCTCCACGCGCTCGCGAATGTAGTGGTAGCGCGTAGCAATGTGTTTGCTCCGTTCATGGAACACCGAATTTTTACTCAGTGCAATCGCTGATTTGTTGTCGATGAGGAGCTTGAATTCTTCTGGTTCCTCACCATGTATCTCTCCCAATAGCTGTGCCAGCCAGATCCCCTGGCAAGCGGCCGTCGTCGCTGCGATATATTCAGCCTCACAAGATGAGAGTGCGACGACTTTCTGCTTCACAGACTGCCAACTCACAGGACTTGAGCCAAGGAAGAAGATGACGCCACTGGTACTCTTCCGTGTGTCGACATCGCCGGCTAAATCTGCATCACAGTACCCAATTAGCTTCATTGGCTCATTCTCTCTCTTGTAGTGGCAGCCAAAATCCATTGTGCCCGCAACGTAGCGCAGGATACGCTTCATTGCCACTTCATGCTCTTCAGTAGGCTCCTCCATGAAGCGACTGAGATAGCCCACTGAGAATGCTAGATCAGGACGGGTGTGAACAAGATAGCGAAGGGAGCCGATGAGGCTCCGATACCTCGTTGCGTCCACTGGAGGAGCTGTGCTTGTCTTGGAGAGCTTGAGGCGTTGCTCCATCGGTGTGGCACAGGGGTTGCAATCGGCCATACCAGCTTGCTCCAGGATGTGACGTGCATACGCTGCTTGCGACAACACAATTCCATCATCTAGCTGCTTGACCTCAATTCCCAAGTAGAAAGACAAGAGACCAAGATCAGTCATCCTGAACAGGGACTTCATTTCTGCTTTGAACCGATCAATTTCCGCTGCCTTGCTTCCTGTAATTATGAGATCATCAACATAAACGCCAATCAACAGACGAGTCTCCATTTTACCTCGGCAGTAGACAGCATGTTCACAGTCATTCCGCCGAAAACCAAGGGACATCAAGCTGGCATCAAGCTTTGCATTCCAAGCACGCGGAGCCTGGCGTAGACCATACAAGGCTTTGTCGAGGCGAAGCACTTGATACTCCCGCCCTTCCTGGACAAAACCAGGAGGCTGCGAGACGTATACTTCTTCAGTGAGGTTTCCGTTCAGGAATGCAGATTTAACATCCATGTGATGCACCGCCCATCCTGCATGTGCAGCTTGTGCAAGCAACAACCTCACAGATTCAAGTCTTGCGACGGGAGCAAACACCTCATTGAAATCAATCCCGAGCTGCTGCACATACCCCTTGGCGACCAGTCGCGCTTTGTGTTTTATCACTCGACCACTGGCATCCTTCTTGATCTTAAATATCCACTTCAATCCGATGGCACGATGTCCCGACGGTAAATCCATGAGCCGCCAGGTCTCATTGTCTTCAATGGATGCAATCTCATCAAGCATTGCTTGTCTCCATTCCTGATGCAGCTCCGCCTCAGCAAATGAGCTTGGTTCCTCAGTTGCAAGAAGCAGCTCTCCCTCAGCCATCTCTCGGGATGCAAGACCTGGCATGGGTGCATTCCCCACTAGGTCTCCCATGCTGCGGTAACGTGATGGACAGTCATCGTGATCAGCATCCACTTGTGAATCAGCATTCAACGGTGGGGAGACGAACACTGGTGTGGCAGGTTGAGGGCTTGATGTTGCTGGAGTGGAGGACGCCGGCGCCGTGCTGCTTGAGGCTTGTGGTGATGGAGTCGGTGCTCGATGGGGGGCAGGAGTTGGTGAAGGTGTTGGCGTGACACTGTTGTCCTGTAGTAATGGATGAAAGTGCTCAACAGTGAACTCTGAAAAGTCTGGTGAAGAAGCACCTGAGTTTTCCATCTCGGACCAGTCCCAGCTCGCGTCCTCGTCGAAAATGACATCGCGAGTCACCTGAACCCGACCAGCTGTTGGATCAAACACCCTATAAGCTTTGGCACCTTCAGCATATCCGATGAAGATCATCGGAGCACTCCTGTCTTCAAGCTTCGAACGATTTGGACGAACATTCTTCACGTAGGCGAGACATCCGAAAGTCCGAAAGAAGCTGACAGCAGGCTTCCTTCCAAACCAAGCTTCATACGGCGTCTGGTCCTTGAGGCACTTCGTCGGCGCGCGATTGAGTAGGAACACAGCCATTGTGACAGCCTCCCCCCAATAGCAAGCCGGCAAATTTTTCGCCCGGAGCAAGCTTCGCGTCATTGCAAGAATGGTTTGGTTGCGCCGTTCTACCACCCCATTTTGCTGAGGTGAATAGGGTGCTGTGTAGTGGCGTTGCACTCCTTGTTCAGCACAGTAAGTGATGAACTCGGCTGAAGTAAATTCGCCACCATTGTCTGTACGCAGAAGCTTGAGTCGTTGCCCGGACTCAACTTCTACTCGCGCTTGGAAATGCTTGATCACTGTTGCTGCTTCCCCTTTGTGTGCCAGCAGAAAAATCCACATGTAACGTGAGGCATCATCAACTAGAAGGAGAAAATGCTTTTTACCACCAAGAGTAGCAGGTGAAATTGGGCCACACAAATCACCATGTACAAGCTCCAATTGGCTCTCAGCACGGTACTTGGACTTGTTGGGGAAGGTAGTACGACGCTGCTTGGTGATGATGCAACAATCACAAAGTTGCTCAACGTGATCTATTGCCGGTAGTCCACGCACCATACCTTGTTTCTCCAATCGCCGTAGTGCATCAAAGTGTAGATGCCCGTACCGTGCATGCCAGCGCCAAGCAGTCTCCTGCATACGTGCAGAGAGACACACCGGCTGGTCCACAGTGATTTGTAGTAGGTACAGTCGATGACGTGTTCGTTTCACCCGCGCAAGCAGCCGATCAGCGGGATCACGAATTGTACAGACGCCTTGGGAGATATGGATGGAGCAACCGTTCTCATCCAATTGCCCTAGGCTGATCAGGTTGGCATTTAGCTTAGGGATGAAATAAACACCCATCAATGCCCTGTGCTCACCATTCCTGCACTTGAAGATGATCTTCCCACAGCCTTCAATTTCGACGATGGAGCCGTCGCCGAATCGCACGGTGCCGTGCACCGTCTCGTTCAGCTCGGCGAAGACATTACGAAGGCCCGTCATATGGTGTGTGGCGCCTGTATCAAGATGCCATACACTAGCATCAACGTCCTCCGCGCGATGGAAGTGAGCAAGCAACCGAGGCTCCAACAGGTCGATTGTCGGTGACGACGGCTGGACGCCAACCTGCTTGGAGACATCGTGAGTGGCATTTTCGATGGCGTGGGCCATCATGATCATATGATCTTCGTCATCCTCCTCAGTTCCATGTGCCTGATGAGCTTCAGCATTTTTCTTGGGTTGACGACAATCCCTAGCCCAATGTCCAGTGCGGCCACAGTTACGACATTTGTTACGGTCAAGGTCTTGCCCATTATGAGGTTTTTGCACACTACGATCGTTCTCACGACCGCCTGTGTTGTCATCCTTCTTCTTCCCTTTACGCCGTTTGTTGCCGTTTCTGCGTTCACCCTTGGACGTAGAACCTTTTTGAGTTTGCCGCTCCTTCAGACGTGCAGCCCACTGCTCCTCTGTGAGAAGCAGTTTGCCTGCTGCTGCCATCTGACTTTTGCTGGACATCTTCTCCTCCGCGTTTCGGAGGCGGCCAGTGACCTCCTCCAGTGAAAGATTGTCGAGATCCAATAATGTCTCAATCGACAAAGCAATCTGTGAAAGATGGTCAGGGACAACATTGAGAAATTTCTCAACTACCTTGCCTTCCTCGATGTGAACTCCCAAGGTTGCCAGCGTGGTGACGATGCCATTGAGCCGAAGCGAGAATTCTTCAACGGTCTCACCGTCTTTGAACTCGATCGCATCGTAGCTCTTCTGTAGTTGCTGTGCCTTGGACTTGCGGACACGGTCGACACCAACACGCATCATCTTGATCGCATCCCAGGCTTCTTTCGCGGTCTCTTTCACGGCGAGTGCGGCGATCATTTCCGCCGGGACAGCACGCAGAATGGCCTCCAACGCCATTCTGTCCTCCTGGAAATCGGCGTCCCCGAACTCAATCGCCTCCCAGAGTCCACGAGCTTGCAACATTACTCGCATCATCAGTGCCCAATCTCCGTAGTTCGTCTTCGTGAGCGTGGGGTAGTTCGCCGATCCTCCCACTTCCTTGACAACACGCCGGGCAGGCGGATCGTAGCGGCCAGCCGCCGCTCGACGACCCCGGTGACCCCAGTGAGGAGGAGGGGATGGCGATGGACGATGCACACCACGTGGAGGACTTCTCGACCCGCGCTGCGGCGAAGCAGACATGGCTCTGATACCACGTGACGCCGGAACTAGCTGTTGAACAGAATCCGGCGGCCCTCTGGATCACTCACAACCAAACTCACAACTCCACGAAGACACACACAGCAAGAGTGCTAAGAACACAGGAGAATTGCGCTGCTTAATTTCCTCGCAGCATTTCGGGGTTTTCTTCATGCTTTTATTCAATGAACTGCAAAGTTGCGGACAACTGCCCTGCCATGCAAGGTCACGACAGCGTGCAAGACACTCCACTACGCCATGCCGAGAACGTGTGCGGCTCAAGCGGAAGACGCGCTCAAACTGAGCTCCATAACAAGCAAAGTAACAACAGACTCGGAAATACATGAAAAACGATGAAAGAGAATGCAGCAACGAAGGAAGAAGATAAACAGTTGTATACGGATGACATCAGCATGACATCAACATGACGTGAGCTTATGTATTTCCAACAGAAATTTGGGTCGATCGCCGGAACGCATGGCGGGGGACTTGATTACTTTCGTAATTAAAGCGGCCTTCAGTTCGTCAAGTCAAAAGCACGCACGCAGCGTACGTAGTAGAGTAGGCCTGCATGCCCGAAAAGGTGTTTGATCCACTAGCTATGTATGTATCTACGTGTAATCTGCTTGACAACGGCAGAAGCAGCAGGTTTCTTCGAAGGATGCATGCAATTTGCTAGTACTTTCGGCTATTTTAAAAAAAAATGTATTTTTTTAAAAATCAAATTTTTATGTTGAATTTAAAAAATTACAAAAATAGTATCCGGTCGGCTGACCAAGTGCCCGCCCCGCGACCCCTCGCCTCCCACGGGCATGTCGCGGGCGTGTTGGGGCGCGACGCGTTCGTGGCGTCATTCGGCCAACCAAGTATCAATTGGCCGCTAGTCGGCACTTTGTCGGCCGACCGGATACTATTTTTGTAATTTTTTGAATCTGACGTATAAATTTGTTTTTTTAAAAAAATATATTATTTTTTTTAAAAAATCACTTTCGGCTACTCTGCTACATATTATAAACCGTTTTATTTTTAAAGAACAAAACTTATTTAATTTTGGTTAATTTTATAGAAAAATATATGAATAGCTACAATACCAAGTTATTATATTGAATCCCCATGAAATATATCAAATTGGTGTATTTATTTAATATTGTATATGTTAATATATTTTTCTTTAAACTCGCTAAAAGTTAGTTTGACTTTGAAATGTTGAACAACTTTAATATAAGGGTTAATTTTTTCCGTGCCATTACAATTTTTGCGGTTTGCCAATATGCCATCGATGTGTCACTGACAGATGGGGACCGCCACAGTTACTGACAGTGACATATAGGCAATTTCTGAAAATTATAATGGCATGTGAGTAATTTTCCCTTAATATAAAACAGAGTGAGTATTTGCCAACCAAATACATGTTATCAACTGGCTCTCTGATTAACTCAGTTAAACAAGTAGTGTTTTAAGTTGAAAATTTGAGGAATAAAATGGATGTCATCATAATCTATGTATTTTGGAAAATACAACTTGGCACTTGAATCCTTAGAAAATCAAGGCCACATCAACATGCCAAGCTATTCTATATATTTTTGAAATATTTGTGTAATCTAGTTGTCTTGTGGAAGTTTGATATGTAGGACATGGTAATTAAAATGATGCAATCTCTGTCTCTAGTTGATATTATGTGGATGCATATATTCTTGACATTGCTCCACGTCATCATGTCCGGACTCCACTTGTTCTTTCGCTCACTTCATTCTTGTTCGATCCGGACGATATGATAGATGATCAATCAGCAGCAGTTGTTCAGAAAATTCAAGGACGCATTCGAGATGAAAGTTTTACTTCATCTGATTCTTCGTAAATTATATATATACATGAATTAAAAAACAATTAAAATACAATTATTATCCTTCATTTTTTATTTATTTATTGAAGAAGGCTATCTGGCTCGGCTTTATTTGAAAGCCATTTTTTTAAGAAGACTAACACAGACATAGCTTTGATTGAAAGATACATGGTGGGGGATGCGATATGAGGAATTTTAAGGAGGTCATCCATCTCAGTACTATTTTCGTCTAAGCAAGCTCAACATCAGATTTCTGATGGAATCCGGTGTCAACTTCTCACATCCCTTCATACCGCTCATTTATTTTGCTTTAGAAAAAAGTGAATTATTTGTTTGTAGAAATATAATATTTATTTGACAAGTACGCACATACATATAAGAAAAATAAAAAAGTGCCTAGAAGTATTAAACCATTTATATTTTAAAAAGAGTTAGAAGCCTAAAATAACTTAATGTAAGGAATCTTACTAGGGGTGGCAACGAGTCGAGCTGAGCTGAGCCGACTTGGGCGAGCCACGTATTGAACGAGTTGAGCCAGGCTTGGCTCGAACGCCCAAACGAACTAAAAAGGGTTAATTTTTTCTGTGCCATTACAATTTTTACGGTTTGCCAATATGCCATTGGTGTGTCACTGACATATGGGGGCCGCCACAGTCACTGACAGTGGCATATAGGCAATTTCTAAAAATTATAATGGCATGCGAGTAATTTTCCCAACTAAAAATGAGGCTCAACTCAGACTTGACCGAGCCTCTGAGGAGCCATGCTGAATAGCGTGGGCCTCATGGCTCTAGAAGTGATGAGTCATTGTCAACGATAGTCAAAGAGGACTGAAGAAGAGAGGAGATCTGCTGTTTCATGGGCCGCGTGTGACTCAGGTACACGGGCAGCAAGCGACTGTCGGGCAGAGGAGGCTGCGAAGTCGGGCTGGCCCAATCCGGGTGCATGGGCCAGAAGCAGTAGAAGACCCACTGGGCTGTTGACCAGGACTGACTCAGGTACACGGGCGGTGAGCGATTGCCGGGCTGAGAGAGCCGCGGAGTCGGGCCGGCCCAATCCGGGTACCTGGTGCAAAGCTGGTGGAGGCTTTGTCAGTTTCGGCGTAAAACTGACAACCATTGATTCTGTATCCGACTGTCCAGAAGAGAAGCCGTAGTCGCTACGAAAACTTAGCTTCCGGATATGTCATCTGTAACTCTAGGCCCACAGTCAGTCAGTTGTGTCTGTAAAAATTCCTAAGGGCAGTAGAGTCTTTTCCTTTATTTTTGAGTCTGTAAAAATCCTAAGGGGCTGGTAGAATATTCCTAGTGTTGGGCTGCCTATAAATAGCACCCCAATCCCTAGGGTTTGGACTACCCTTTTGTGCTGAAATCAAATCCACCCTTTGGGTCACTTTGTCTCTCATTTTTTCTCTCTCCTGTGTGCGCCGCCAGGACTTGCCCCTCACTGTTCTTGCATTATTTTGGCTCAAATCTTTTGGATGCCTTAAAGCTTTGGCCCCTGGTGAATTTATTGGTTGCATCTGGTTTGGTTTGGGGAGTTATTGCGTTGGATACGGGCTGCTGTATTTAGTTCTTGAGGAGAAACTTCTTCTGTTGCTTCCATTCTTCACAAACTGAGTACTAGTTCTTGCTGTTGCAAGTAGTACTACTTTTCTGTAGCTACAGTACTTGCTGCCAGCTTTTTACCTTCTACTGTACTACCTTTTTGATCGAAGCAGAATGGAGTAAATGCCTTTTTGACTGTTTCTGCGAAGTCATCTTTCTCTGTTCGAAGCCCCTCAGCTCCGTGAGGCTGGCTTCGGTCTAATATCTTCAAAGGCTTCGCTCAATCTGCGAATTTCGGTTTTTGTGTCTGAGTTGCTAGCTTCGAAGTTCTTCCTGTATGGACAGCATCGCAGACTTCGAACTAGCATACTCCGAATCTATCTGTTCGAAGTGCACACTTCGTTAGGCTTCGAAGTTGGGTTCGAAGTTTGTCTTTTCTGATAGACTTCGCTTGGATTTCTTCGTGGCGTGTCAGCCTTCGATTCTTCTTCCGAAGCTTTCCCTGTTCGAAGATAGAGTGTAGGCTTCGGACTTGATTTTCTGTCACGTGACAGACTTCGCCTCTTTATTCGAAGGTTGTCTGTTTGTGTGTTCGAAGTTTTGTGTTCGAAGGTTTTGCTTCGAAGATTTCGGTTCAAAGTGTGTTCGAAGTTTTTGTCTTCGAAGTTCTTACTTCGAAGCAGGCTCCGACTTTGACACTTTGCTCCGAAGCTCTTGGGTCGAAGCTGTGTTCGAAGCCTTGTCTCCGAAGTACATACTTCGAACCAGGCTCCGGCACTGTTTTACTTCGCTTCGAAGTACACTTCGCCTCTTACCACTTCGAACTAGACTAGACAGTGACACCTTCGGCATTTCGGACAGACTCCGTCACCAACCTCCGAAGAAGACCTCGGCGTGCGAAGGGGGCTTCGCCAAGTTCCGAACAAGAGACAAATTTGGACAGTAACTTCTCTTTTCATCTTACACATACTTAGATCATTTCATTGAGAAGTTTAGGCCTGTTACAACTTGTTTATCTGCCTAGTTGCACCACTTTAGTTTTACACTGTTTTTCATCAGATGCTTCTAGGTTAGAAACCTTTAGACTTAGGCCTTCTGTTTATTTTCTGATGCGTAGTATTTTTGAGGTGCGTTGGGTATTGGGAACAGGCCATTGATTCGAAAGAATTTTTAAGGCGCCCATTCACCCCCCCTCTGGTCGCTACTTTCGGTCCTACAAGTGGTATCAGAGCAAAGTTAGGGTTTTTCCATACCTTAACTGGTTCTAAACCCCAGTAGTGACTATGACGTCTCCTGGCAAGGTCCCGTCCTTGGAAGCCTATGGCTATAATTATTGGAAGACTCGCATGCGAGCCTATCTCATGAGCCAGGGTTCGGACATATGGGACATTTGCGTTCACAGCACGTTTGTCATTTTGCTAGTTACTGAGCAAGGTACTGCTGGTATCATTGCTCAGCATCTGAGCAACAGTAAGGCTGTGAACATTTTATTTTCTGGTTTAGGTCCCACTGAATTTGAGCGAGTGAGTCATCTCTCCACTGCGAGAGAGATCTGGGCTACCCTCAAGGCACACCATGAGGGAACAGCACAGGTCAAGGCTCGGCTCTATCAGACCTACCGGCGTGAATATGAGAATTTCACACAGAAGCCGGGTGAATCTGTTGAGGCTTTGTTTGGTCGCTTTCAGTCGATCATTAACAAGCTTCGGGACAACAAGGCTGAGGGTGCTCAGTTAGTCTCAGATCACGAGCAGGCGCTCAAGGTTCTTCATACCTTGGACCCAAAGATCTGGGAGATCAAGGTATCATCTATCGTTGAGAGTACTTCTTACGATACCTTGACCATTTCTGAGTTATTTAGCAAGTTGAAGGCCACTGAGGTAGATATCCAGTTGAGATCAAATCTCACTGGTTCTGGATCAAAATCCCTGGCCCTTGCTACACCTTCAGTTGATTCTTCTGCTGTGAGCTGTGCTGGGTTCTCATTGATGTCTATCACTGAGGACCAGCTTGAGTTGTTGGGAGATGATGATTTGTGTCTCTTTAACAACCGGGTGCGTCGTGTCTATGATAAAAGAATGTTCAAAAGACACGGCACAAAATCCGGATGCTTTGAATGTGGTGATCCAGGACACTTCATCGCCGACTGCCCCAAGCGCAGTGGATACAAGAAGGGCACCGGCAGCAGCTTCCACGACTCCGGCAAGCATGAGAGCTCTTCCTTCAACAAGGGCAAGCCGAAGACTCGGTTCTTCAAGAAGGCCCTGAATGACTACCGGCGAGAGAACAAGAAGCGCGACAAGGCCTTCTTCGCCGAGATGGAGAAGAGCTACTCCAAGCAGTCCACGACTTCTTCCTCTTCATCGAGCTCAAGCGATGAGGAGATCGCCATCCGGAAGGGGAAGGACAAGGACGATCCGGCGGGCCTCTGCTTCATGGCTTTCGGAGACAAGCCGAAGAGCCGCTCACACCAGCGCCGAAGATCCCGCAAGAGCTTCTGCTCCATGGCTCTTGGGGATAGAGAAGAAAAGAGCTCCTCCGACGACTCCGACGACGACGATAGCAAGGTATCATCTTATGAGCGTGAAATTGTAGATTTACTTGAGAGCAATCGTCAGGAGTTGAAGTATCGGGAGAAACTGCTTAGGGGGGCTAAGAAAAGGATAGACGAGTTAGAGAGTGAGCTTGCCGTGGCCAACGGTAGAATAGAAAGTCTATCTTCTTCCCCTTGCTTGGGTGTTAGCAGTGAGTGCCCAAAGTGTGAGGTGCTTCTGTGTGACCTGTCGACTCTGAAGTCCAGGTACACAGAAAGGGTTGATGAGAGGGACGCTTTGGCCACTAAGCTTGAAAGCGCTCAGCTGGAGCTGAAAGATGCTCAAGCCACTGTCGTCGCACCCTGTGTTGATTGCCCATCTCATCTAGCTGCCTTAGCTGAGCTGAAATCCAAGGGCAATGAGCATTTGGGTGATTTAGAGAGGTTGAGAGCTGAGCTTGCCAAGACTAGGCTAGAGCTTGAGACACTGTCAGTTCCACCCACTGTTTGTGAGAACTGTCTGTCTCTTAGAATGGAATTAATTAAATTGAAAGCCGAGAAGTCTGTCCAAGTAGAGAATGAGTGTGAGACCTGCTTGTCTCAGGTGGAGGTTCTAGCTTCCTTGAGAGAGGAGCTAGCTGATTCTCAGAATGAGAACTTTTACCTCCGATCTATCCTGAGTTGGATCAGTGCCAGAGAGCCACAGCTTGGCATGATGATCCAGCAGTTCAAGAGGCAGGATGGGTTTGGGGTAGGTTACACCTACACCAAGGCTGACTTTGAGAGTGCCATCAGCCGGGCAGTGGAGTGGAGTAAAATGACTCCAGAGCAGAGATATCCCAAGACTCACTCCACTGAGTCTTCCCAGGCTTGTCAGCCCAAGGATGGAGTGATCCATGAACCACCTAAAGCTCCACCCAAGAAACCTATCTGGGTTCCAAAGCCCAAAAATCTCCACACTTCTCTTGACTCTCTTCCTGGACCCTCTCAGCCCAAGAAGACCACACCAAACACTACCAAGCCCAAGAACCCCAAGCCTCAACCACATCCCAAGAAGCCTACCTATCATTGTGAGTATTGTCAGAGAGACGGGCATCTTGCGGAGTTTTGCTTCAGGAGGAAGCGGGTTGAGAGAGCAGAGAGGGCTCGTAGTGATCAGGAGCAGTTCTACCAGTAGGGTGGTAGACCGCGTGTTCCTCGGCGCGGGGAGAGGCTGGAGGCCAGGCCGCGTCGTGTAGGTGGTGGTAGAGGAGACGGTTTTCGTGCCCGTGCTCCAGGTGGTGGTGTTCGTTTCGGCAGAGTTCCAGACCGAGTTGGCTACGGTTCTGGACCTCGTGGCCGCAGGGTTAGGAAGAACCGTGGACCGCGCTTTGAGCCGCGTTTTGGTCCAAACTCTTTTGATGGCTTTCGCTTTCCATCTTTTGAGCAGATGGCTCGACACTGGTTTAGCTCTTTTGCTAAACCTGGTGCCGGACCATTTGCTCCCACTTACAGACATTGATTGTGCAGGACCGGGGACTGGAGGATGTTTGGATCATGGACTCAGGATGCTCTCGCCACATGACGGAACATCGCAGATGGTTCTCCAGTCTCACTCCCCCGAGCTCCAAAGAATATATCACGTTCGGGAACAGCGGTCAAGGGAAAGTAAGTGGCATAGGCTCAATCAGCATTTCAGATCATTTCTCTTTAAAGAATGTTGCTTTGGTCAAAAATCTGAACTTTAATTTAATCTCTGTTTCGCAACTTCTTGAGGATGGTTTGGAAGTGCGTTTTAAGAAGGGCAATTCTTCTGTGGTTGATTCTAGAGGGTCTTTGGTTTGTCAGATTTTACCCTTCGGTAAAGTTTTTCGAATTGACTTCTCTAGTTCTTTTGGCCCTTCTCGCTGTTTGATTGCTGGATCTTCTTCTGAGCTCTGGAAGTGGCATAGGAGGTTAGGTCACTTGAGTTTTGATCTGCTAGTCAGGTTAAGCTCTATGGACCTCATCCGAGGATTGCCCAAGCTTAAGATGGAGAAGGATCTGGTTTGTCATCCCTGTTGTCATGGGAAAATGGTTGCCGCTTCTCACTCACCTGTGACTCAGGTGATGACTTCGTACCCAGGCGAGCTTTTACATTTGGACACTGTAGGTCCAGCTCGGGTACGCTCAGTCGGTGGGAAGTGGTATGCACTTGTGATTGTTGACGACTTTTCTCGTTTCTCGTGGGTTTTCTTTTTGGAGTCTAAGGATGAAACTTTTCAATTTGTCCATGACCTGATTTTGAAGCTGAAGAATGAGAACAATGGTCGGATGCGAGCAATTCGCTCCGACAACGGCTCTGAGTTCAAGAACTCTCAGTTCGTCAGCTTCTGTGGTGATCAGGGTCTGGACCATCAGTTTTCTTCTCCTTACACTCCCCCACAGAACGGCGTTGTGGAACGAAAGAACCGCACGCTAGTTGAGATGGCCAGGACGATGCTCGATGAGCACAGGACTCCTAGGCGTTTTTGGGCTGAAGCCATGAACACGGCTTGCTATCTGGCCAACCGCATTTTTCTTAGAGCTTACATTGGTAAGACGTCATATGAGTTGCGTTTTGGCAGACAGCCCAAGGTTAGCCACTTGCGAGCGTTTGGCTGCAAGTGCTTTGTGCTCAAGAAGGGAGGGCATTTGGACAAGTTTGAGTCTCGTTGCTGGGATGGTGTTTTTCTTGGTTATGCATTGCATTCTCGAGGCTTCCGTGTTTGGAACCTCGAATCCCAGCTGTTTGTCGAGACGTGTGAGGTTTCATTTGATGAGTCCTTGCCTTCTTTGACTCCTTCTTTTGAGCTTTCTGGTGATGATGAGCTCGGAGAGTCCATCTTCGAGGAAGATGAGGATACTCCAGCTGATGATGAGGGCGGACCTCTGATCACTTCTTCCACTTCGATCGAGCCCCCTCAGTCGAGTCCAGAGGTGCCAGTTGCTGACTCCGGTGAGGTGACCTCAGATCACCAGGGAACCCGAGCAGTTCAGCGTGACCATCCCTCAGAGCTCATCATTGGTGATTTGACTGAGAGGACCTTGCGTTCTTCTGCCTCTCTCGCTGTGTTTGCTGAATCTGCGTTTGTTGCATCTTTTGAGCCCAGAGACATTTCTCATGCTCTTTCTGATTCTAATTGGATTAATGCTATGCAAGAAGAGCTTGAGAATTTTGTCCGCAATCGGGTTTGGACACTAGTTGAGCCGCCACCAGGATGCAACCCCATAGGCACCAAGTGGGTATTCAAGAACAAACAAGGTGAAGATGGGGTTGTGGTGCGCAACAAGGCTCGACTAGTTGCCCAGGGTTATTGCCAGAAGGAAGGTATTGACTTTGAAGAAACCTTCGCTCCTGTGGCCCGTCTTGAGTCCATTCGTATTCTTCTAGCTTTTGCCGTTTCAAAGGGTTTTAAGCTGTTTCAAATGGACGTTAAGAGTGCTTTTCTGAACGGGTTCATAGAGGAGGAGGTTTATGTTAGGCAACCCCCCGGTTTTGAGAACCCTAAGTTTCCTCGACATGTTTTTAAGTTGCACAAAGCTTTATACGGGTTGAAGCAAGCCCCCAGGGCTTGGTATGACCGGTTAAAGCAATTTCTGTTGGGGAAGGGCTTTGTGATGGGTTCTGTGGACAAAACTCTTTTCTTGCTCAGAGATGCTTCAGATTTTTTAGTTGCTCAGATTTACGTGGACGATATTATCTTTGGCGGTACTACTGATTCTCTTGTGTCCAAGTTTTCTGAGCAGATGCACAGTGAGTTTGAGATGAGCCTCATGGGTGAGCTCAAGTATTTCTTAGGGCTCCAGATCAAGCAGACCAAGGACGGCACCTTCATCCACCAAGGTAAGTATACTCGTGACATGCTTAAGAAATTTGACTTTGGTGGTGAATTGAAGCCGTAGATGACCCCGATGGGCACTTCTGGGGGTCTGGACAAGGACGAGAGCGGTGTCAAGGTCAATGAGAGAGAGTTTCGAGGGATGATCGGTTCACTGTTGTACTTGACGGCAACAAGACCGGACATACAGTTCGCCGTGGGACTTTGCGCGCGTTTTCAGTCTTCACCACGCGTGTCTCACCGGCAGGCTGTCAAGCGCATTTTCAGGTATCTCACCTATGCGCCTGATCTTGGTCTTTATTATTCAGCATCATCATCACTTGATTTATCTGGCTTTTCGGACGCCGACTTTGGTGGGTGCCGGTTGGATCGCAAGTCGACTTCCGGTACTTGCCAGTTTCTTGGTTCTTCCCTTGTATCTTGGTCTTCTCGAAAGCAATCTGGAGTTGCTCTTTCGACCACAGAGGCTGAGTACGTAGCTGCTGCTAGCTGCTGCTCACAGATGGTTTGGATGATTTCCACTCTTCGAGACTTTGGGTTGCTCTTTCCTACCAGGGTTCCATTGTTTTGCGACAGCACTAGTGCTATTAGTGTAGGGAAAAACCCGTGTCTCCATTCAAAAACCAAACATATAGATGTGCGCTTTCACTTCTTGCGGGATCAATATGAGAAAGGTGTCATTGACCTTGTTCATGTTGATACCCATCATCAGTTGGCTGACATTTTTACCAAACCCCTAGATCAGTCTACATTTGAGCGTTTAAGAGGGGATTTGGGTGTTGTGTATCCTTTCTAGGATATTTTGCGTCAGTTTTCTTTCTTCCTTACTCTTTTTCTTGAGTCTTTTTGTGTGTGTTCATATCTTGCATATTCACATATCACACCTTTGAGCTTGCTTCTATTATATGATTGAACTGCTTTACTCATTCTAGCTGGTACATGCTTTTGATTACATGTCAATGATCATGCTTTGGTTCAGTTCGCTTGATATGTCTGATATCTGTCATATGCATGGCTTTTACGCTTTCAACTTGAAAAATGATCACCATTGCTTCTGGTAACTAGCATGTGTAGGCTGAGTGCTTCTGCTATCTGTTACATGCCTTGCAGCTAGTTCATCACATAGATGCAGATATGCAACTTGGACATCTTTATGCTTTAACATGGAAAATGTGCTATAAAATGATAAAAATCAAAAATGAATGAAAATTCCATTCCTTTTTATGCTTAAGTTGAAAAGATCCAAGTGGGTTTGCTTTGTCGCATTATATTGTTCTGGATTGCTTACCATAGCACTTTGGTATGAACTAGGACAGTGTAATGTATGCCGAGACCAATGTCTTAAGCTTCTGATGGCTCAGTTCTGGCCTAGGCTTGACTTGGTCGGTTAGCATAAGGTTTGACATGCAAATAACCCTTGGCACAAATGACAAAGGAAATTGAAAAAGCCTGAACTTTAAAAAGGATAACAAGTTTGCTGAAGCACTTTGTTTTGAACAAATGCTTATCTTGGTAGATATCAGTTAGCTTCTGCATCTCCTGCTTTACCTTGCTTGTTTACTAAGAAAATGTGGTGATGCTTTTATTTGCAAAAACTGAAAAATGCGTGCTAAATGACTTTCTTTAGATATCATCTGTTGCACTGATCATGCCATGTGTCTTAGACAGTATTTCTTTTGCTATACCTGTTAGATACTGTATTTGCAGTCAATCATATCTGAGAAGCATGCTTTCTACACTCCACCTGCACCCCAGTTGCATTCACTGCATATTTTGAGGGGGAGTTGCATTTCAGGGGGAGTCTGTGTCTCTTTTGAGTGCTTGATGAGTTCACTTGTCAACAAGGGGGAGAAAATTTGGGATCAGAGTTTAAGGGGGAGTTCTTACTCTGTTGATATCCTTGTTGTTCTGAAATCGCACTCATTTTGAGCTTTTACATTTTGGTTAACCATAATGATCGCTTCTTGCTTTTGTTCGGCTTTTGGTCATTAAGGTTAAACTTTTACCTTATTTTTTTTCTTCTTTGTTCTCTTGTATTTTGTTTTCGTGTTTCCACATTTGGTTCACAGGTGCTGAAGAGATGAGAATTGAGAAGTGTTGACAATGCACTCATCAAGGGGGAGATTGAGGAGCCATGCTGAATAGCGTGGGCCTCATGGCTCTAGAAGTGATGAGTCATTGTCAACGATAGTCAAAGAGGACTGAAGAAGAGAGGAGATCTGCTGTTTCATGGGCCGCGTGTGACTCAGGTACACGGGCAGCAAGCGACTGTCGGGCAGAGGAGGCTGCGAAGTCGGGCTGGCCCAATCCGGGTGCATGGGCCAAAAGCAGTAGAAGACCCACTGGGCTGTTGACCAGGACTGACTCAGGTACACGGGCGGTGAGCGATTGCCGGGCTGAGAGAGCTGCGGAGTCGGGCCGGCCCAATCCGGGTACCTGGTGCAAAGCTGGTGGAGGCTTTGTCAGTTTCGGCGTAAAACTGACAACCATTGATTCTGTATCCGACTGTCCAGAAGAGAAGCCGTAGTCGCTACGAAAACTTAGCTTCCGGATATGTCATCTGTAACTCTAGGCCCACAGTCAGTCAGTTGTGTCTGTAAAAATTCCTAAGGGCAGTAGAGTCTTTTCCTTTATTTTTGAGTCTGTAAAAACCCTAAGGGGCTGGTAGAATATTCCTAGTGTTGGGCTGCCTATAAATAGCACCCCAATCCCTAGGGTTTGGACTACCCTTTTGTGCTGAAATCAAATCCACCCTTTGGGTCACTTTGTCTCTCATTTTTTCTCTCTCCTGTGTGCGCCGCCAGGACTTGCCCCTCACTGTTCTTGCATTATTTTGGCTCAAATCTTTTGGATGCCTTAAAGCTTTGGCCCCTGGTGAATTTATTGGTTGCATCTGGTTTGGTTTGGGGAGTTATTGCGTTGGATACGGGCTGCTGTATTTAGTTCTTGAGGAGAAACTTCTTCTGTTGCTTCCGTTCTTCACAAACTGAGTACTAGTTCTTGCTGTTGCAAGTAGTACTACTTTTCTGTAGCTACAGTACTTGCTGCCAGCTTTTTACCTTCTACTGTACTACCTTTTTGATCGAAGCAGAATGGAGTAAATGCCTTTTTGACTGTTTCTGCGAAGTCATCTTTCTCTGTTCGAAGCCCCTCAGCTCCGTGAGGCTGGCTTCGGTCTAATATCTTCAAAGGCTTCGCTCAATCTGCGAATTTCGGTTTTTGTGTCTGAGTTGCTAGCTTCGAAGTTCTTCCTGTATGGACAGCATCGCAGACTTCGAACTAGCATACTCCGAATCTATCTGTTCGAAGTGCACACTTCGTTAGGCTTCGAAGTTGGGTTCGAAGTTTGTCTTTTCTGATAGACTTCGCTTGGATTTCTTCGTGGCGTGTCAGCCTTCGATTCTTCTTCCGAAGCTTTCCCTGTTCGAAGATAGAGTGTAGGCTTCGGACTTGATTTTCTGTCACGTGACAGACTTCGCCTCTTTATTCGAAGGTTGTCTGTTTGTGTGTTCGAAGTTTTGTGTTCGAAGGTTTTGCTTCGAAGATTTCGGTTCAAAGTGTGTTCGAAGTTTTTGTCTTCGAAGTTCTTACTTCGAAGCAGGCTCCGACTTTGACACTTTGCTCCGAAGCTCTTGGGTCGAAGCTGTGTTCGAAGCCTTGTCTCCGAAGTACATACTTCGAACCAGGCTCCGGCACTGTTTTACTTCGCTTCGAAGTACACTTCGCCTCTTACCACTTCGAACTAGACTAGACAGTGACACCTTCGGCATTTCGGACAGACTCCGTCACCAACCTCCGAAGCAGACCTCGGCGTGCGAAGGGGGCTTCGCCAAGTTCCGAACAAGAGACAAATTTGGACAGTAACTTCTCTTTTCATCTTACACATACTTAGATCATTTCATTGAGAAGTTTAGGCCTGTTACAACTTGTTTATCTGCCTAGTTGCACCACTTTAGTTTTACACTGTTTTTCATCAGATGCTTCTAGGTTAGAAACCTTTAGACTTAGGCCTTCTGTTTATTTTCTGATGCGTAGTATTTTTGAGGTGCGTTGGGTATTGGGAACAGGCCATTGATTCGAAAGAATTTTTAAGGCGCCCATTCACCCCCCCTCTGGTCGCTACTTTCGGTCCTACAGCCTCGAGCCAGCTCGGCTCGACTCGTTACTTTTCTACCAGTAAGAAGAAATGTAGCACACATAGCAAACATCGACGGCAATGGGCGGTGACAGGCGGAAGGCACGAGGGTGGCGACAGGCGGCAGGCATGAGGGTGGCGACAGGCGGCAGGCACAAGGGCAGTGATAGGCGGCGGGCATGAGGGCGATGAATGGGCAGCCAACATGAGGGTGATGGGCTACGTGAAACGTGATCCTAGAAATGAGGCCGGCGGCGGCCACAAAGGCAAAGGAGGCGGTGGCCATGATAGAAGTGTCAGCTAGATCTGAGGTGGTGGCAGACACGAGGGGTGGAAGGGGCGACGACGTCACGACGATGGGGAGATTTGGGGTGGCGGCCACGAGGGTGGAAGGGGCGGCGGTGGTGGGGGGATCTGGGCGACGATCGGCAAGATTGCTTACGGTGACCGTCAGGATCATCGACGCTAGTGATCGGTGATTGGCGGTGGCGACGGTGGGCAAGATCGAGAGCGACAGTGGTGGCCCATGTCACGGTGTCAGTGGCAGAGAATGGGAGATTAAGGAGAACCAGAGAATGTGTTGGTAGCCCTCCGAGCTGAGCCAGGCTCGGCTCGCGAGCCGCGAGCTAAAATATCACCCTAAATCGTACATAGTATATAGCTATTTTTAAGGGTTGAAATGCTTTTGTGTGAAAACAGTGTTATTGGGTCAATGACTATTCTGAAATATATAAATTTATTCATAATAGTTTCCAAGGTATTAGTTCAATTATGCTAAGTTTTTTTTATTTTATAGGAATTTTGAAGGAATTACACTTATCATGTGAAAATCCTATAAAATCTATTTGTTTCAAAGATCCCTAAATCTTTCAAAAAAAATTGTCCATTTTAAAATAAATTATTAAGCCAAGAGGATTTCCTTGGAAGGATCAGTGTCCTACCATACCAAGACATATATTAGTCTTGTGTGTGCATATTTTGAGATCGTTTGGTTTCACTTAATATCATCTCATTTCCCAAATCAAAGACATGAAATTTCTTATTTTGTACTGATAAGTTTTATCCGTGTCTCGTTGATGTAACAATAAAGTTCAAATTCTAGTAGCACAAATTACTCAAACACATATGCGTGTGCTTAATTTCAATAGGAATTTAATGAGATCATGTATCTGTTGTTGGCCTCTGTCTCTCTGAACATGTGGTAGGAGCACACTCATATAAAAAAATTCCTTTATAATATAAGATACAATCAGAAAAGGAAGGGTGCTTTCTCACTGATGGTGCAACTATAGGTGATCAAATAGGCCAGGCGGGTGGGCGACACTAGGCCCAACCCTAACAAGCACGACACTAGCATGACCTAGTACTATGGGGTTAACGCTAGTGTCGATCTAGTACTAGGCGTAGTGTAGTGCTTGAGCTGGTATCTTGAGCCATAGTGCTAGCCCGAGTCGGTATGACTTTTTGAGTCGACTTGATGGCGGCATAACACCGTGCTAGTCGTTCGATCCCCATTGCTATGTATATGGACCATCCGATCACATTCCCTCCACTGGTAAATAACTCAGTATGCGGCATAACACCGTGCTAGTCGTTCTCATTCTCCTCCCCGCCTCGGCATCTCTGCCCAAAATAATTTTGCTTTAGAAAAAAAGTAAATTGTTTGTTTGTAGAAATATAATATTTATTTGACAAGTGCACACATATATAGAAGAGAAATAAAAAAGTCCTAGAAGTTTTAAACAATTTATATCTAAAGAAGAGTTAAGAAGCCCAAAATAACTTATGTAAAGAATCATATAGAGAGTATATAGCTATTTTTAGCATGACCGCTACCGGTGAGGAGGAGGGGGAGGAATCGGTGCAGCGGAGGTGGGGAAGAAGGCGGCAGCAGTGGAGGAGGAGTCAGCGGAGCAATGGCTACACGCAAGTTGCAATGTGTGAGTTTGTGCATAGGACAAAAAGATTATCGCGAATTTGGTTCGATGATTACGATGGTGGCCTTGGTTGTTAATGGCGTGGGGCATAGGTAATTTCAGAATTTCCATCTCTTCAATGTGTGCGTGATTAGTGAGAGGGAGAGCTTATCATAAATTTTGTTCAATGATTATGACGGGAGTGCAGTTGGGGTGGGGGAGATAGTGGGACCATGGGGTAGAGGAGAAGCGAGGACTGTGATTTGTTATATGGTTGTCCATAAGAATGACACTGATCATGTGGACACTCAACTTCATCAATTATATAGTAGGATATATTTTTTTGGGATGTCATTGCCATGTAAGAGCCTAACACAGCTAAAAGTTGATGCTCTATTTGCAGTTTGCTAGAGGAGGCCATTTAGAACATAGCATGGATCATAGAAGACTATAAAACTTAGATTTATAATAATTATTTAATAGTTTAAATGAATAAATTTAATGCTAAAAACCGATGAACGACTTCAAAACAAAATTTGTTATAGTTTTCTTTATATATATATAACGCACTTAAGAATTCAGAAAATATGTTGTTTATACTTTGAATTTAATGTTAAGAATTTGTTAAACATATTTGTTGGGAGAAATAACTTTACCCTAATGGGGTCCAAATAATATTACCCACGAAGCCTCAAGAAGGCCGAAGCTTTCTGGGGGTTCAAAGCCAATAAGTCTGTTGAAGACCCCTTCATCCTACATAGAGCAAAAACATCCAAGACCAAGAACTAATTATGGAGCCTTTTGAGAACCGAAGCTTCCTCCAAAAGCACTCTGGGACTAAGCCTTCGACCCATACTTTGATGCAGGCCCCTAATATCTTATGGAACACTTCAGCATGAAGACCTAAACCAAGGGCCTTCGTTCTTGGTATTTACACATGTATTTACATAAGAGTTTATCATTTTACCCCTACGAAGTCTTGTAAACAGATTCTTGTATGACGGTTGTGAGTAGGGGATAAAATGGTCTTTTCTTGTTATATTTTGCCTATAAATGATGGACACCTCTATTGTAATAGGATAGAGGAGACGGAATACAAAAATCACTATGAACTGAATGTAAGGCTATTATCCCTCTCGGAGACTCGAACCAGTACGTGGGGAGCCTAGTACTAAATTAACCTATCTACCACTATCTACGTAATCAATCTCGAAGTATACCTCCGAAAGTGTCAGCAAAATCCTACACCGACTCTACATGCTTCTCTTCAGCAAAGGGATTCGAATATACTCCGAATGTATATTTTGAGGTCTTCTCTTCGGTCTCAGAGGCCCCAGGGGCTCCGAGGCAATCTTCAACACCCTTCTTCGAAGCTCTTGGTCTCTAGACTTTTTTATCATCCGTAGGTATGCATAAGATTTTCCGCTACATGAGCTCGTAGGTGGGCTCGACGCGAGATAAATAAAGTCAACACATATATGCTTCGCTCTAATATGTGTTGATTTCAGGTTTTTTCAAATGACCCCAAAAAAATGGTGAGATCTGCTCCACCCTCATTGTTACACAGCGCCTCTAGGCACGTAGCAATAAAAACACGGGACTCCAAGCTTGCGTCTCTAAGCGTCCGAAAAAGAGTTGAGGGTGAATCAAGATTGCCTCATCGTTACACAACGCCCCTGGACCTGTAGTGATAAAAACACAGGACTCCGAGCTTGTGTCTCGAAGCATCCGAAAAAGAGTCGAAGGTGACTCAAGATTCCCTCGTCGTTACACAGCGCCCCCAGGCCCATAGCGGTGAGATTAGTCCTTCGAGTTTCAGCTCGAATTGTACAAAAGATTCGAAGGCGAGCAAATAAAATGTTGAAGCATTGCTTCATCTTATCAAAATACCGAAACCTTGCTTCGTCTTATCAAATGCCGAAGCCTTGCTTCGTCCTATCAAAACTAAAGCCCCTCTTTGTTTCAAATAAATCTCGAAGCCTTGCTTTACATTCAAATAAATTCCTAATCCTCGCTTCATGTTAAAAAATATAGAAGCCTTGCTTCATGTAATATATATAAGCGAAGCCCTGCTTCATGTTAAATAAAGTTCTGAAACCTTACTTTGCTCATCAATCATGTATTCTAAGGCCTTGCTTCGATCATCAATCATAAAAATCTTGAAGCTTGTCTTCGAATATTCCCAATTTCCTCTTCATATGCGAAGAAGGGAGTGACAAGGCAAGTAAAATGGATTTTGAGTCCAACACTCGAAGCATCCATAAAAAATAATAATAATAAATAACATGACATGATTGAACATTCGAAGTTATACTACCGAACACATCCCCCACATACTTGAAAGTGCTTTACTCCGAATCACACTATTGCACACACCGGCTTGAATGAAGTCCCTAACCTCTACATGCAAGGGGGCCGATAATCATACATACGGAGTGTGCTTCATTATTTATTCATTCGAAGTATGAGACACTTCAAATATAAAACTATGAATAAAAAGAATTTCATTCTTATAATTGCGGAGTACATCAAGACACTTCGAATATAAAACTATGAAAAATAAGTATCAAAACCTAACATCCAGTGGGTTCGCGTTATCGAAAAAATGGACCCTTGCTTGCTCTTCTTGCGACGAGGGCCTCCTCGGCTCGATGAACCCTCACTGGAGTAGGACTTCCCTCGCTTCGAGGCCCGAATATTCCTTCTTTACTCTTGCAGATTGACCCAAATTCGAGTCACGGGTGGCTCCGTATCAAAAACAAAAAAATCCAAGGCTTCGTTGTCATCTTGTGTAGGCGCGCTCGAAGGTAGGACCCCTTTGTCTTCATGAACTATTTCGAAGCTACGTAAGTCAAGTGAAGACGAAGAGCTCTGAAGGGGCTCGACTTTTATGGATGCTAATAGCTCTTGGGCTACTTCGGTATTAACGTCGCCCATAGGACCCCGTGGTATTTTGAACCGAGGGGGCCTTCGTACCTAGCTATTGAGAGCAATATGTTGGTGAAGTTCCTCTGAATCTTCAAGTACTTCGACATCAACATCAACATTCAAAGATTGAGTCTGGGAAAGTCCAAAACACCCCCACATTTCATTAATAAATTGATGATTTTTCTTTACAAATCTAAGACTAAGTATTACAAAGGAAGCCTAAGAGATCTACACCTTCGGAGGAGGGTTCGATCCCAAAGGGGCATGTGATACCTCGCATGCCGAGAGCAGCCAACCTCCTAGAGTTTGAGGGCTGCTTCGTGTGCCAGATCCTTCCAAGGCTCGTGAAGTCGAAGCCAGATCTCGATGACCTCTAGAGCCGGCGAACTCAAGCGGTGCCCGCCGAAGACCACCGGCTTGACGGAGGTCGCTGCCTTGAGGTGCTGGCACCCCGTATCATGGAGCGTTTGAAGTACTCCCTGGCCTACTACCCTTCCGGCAGTCTGCGCGAAGCCCACCAAAGTATCCTCCGTAACATGAGCGGACGTATGAAAGAACCCAATACGACATCCTACAGGATCCGGGGCTCCAAAAGTTGGGGTTCAGCATTGAGTCCCCAAACGCTCCAAAATTCCAATGAGAATGGAGATGGCTTCATCGACCCCCCGGATAACTTTGACCATTTCTACCTTCAAGGCTTCGTTATGGGTGCGAAGCTCATTGGCCTCTGACCTCGACTTCAAGGTATTTGCTCTAAACCATACGGCCTCATCCTTGGAAGCCTAGAGGGCTTGCTGGAGGCACTCAGCCTCCGAAGTTGCTACGACCGCAACCTCACGGGCCTTGGCCACTTCGGCCCTCATGTAGGACCGAAAGTAGCGACCAGAGGGGGGGGGGGTGAATGGGCGCCTTAAAAAATTCTTTCGAATCAATGGCCTGTTCCCAATACCCAACGCACCTCAAAAGACTACGCAGCAGAAAATAAACAGAAGGCCTAAGTCTAAAGGTTTCTAACCTAGAAGCAACTGATGATAAACAGTGTAAAACTAAAGTAGTGCAACTAGGCAGATGAACAAGGTGTAACAGGCCTAAACTTCTCAATGAAATGATCTAAGAATATGTAAGATGAAAAGAAAAGTTACTGTCCAAATTTGTCTCCTGTTCGGAACTGGGCGAAGCCTCCTTCGCACGTCGAGGTCTGCTTCGGAGGTTGGTGACGGAGCCTGTTCGAGATGCCGAAGGTGTCACGGTCTAGCCTAGTTCGAAGTGGCAAGTAGCGAAGTATACTTCGGAGCGAAGTATGACAATGCTGAAACTTGGTTCGAAGTATGTACTTCGAAGTCAAGGCTTCGAACACAG